>PITA01003260.1:0-142784 GCA_004023965.1 Spilogale gracilis
CCCACTCAAAAAAATTAAAAAATCCCGAATACATCAACTCTCATTACACCTTAAGGAACTGGAAAATCAATAAAAAGTTAAACCAACCCTTCACACAAGACGGGAAATAATTAGGATTAGAGCATTGATGAAGGAATCAGAAACTAGAGATACAGTAGAATGCATCAACAAAACTAGAAGCTGGTTCTTTGAAAGAATCAATAAGATCGATAAACCATTGGCCAAACCAATCCAAAAGAAAAGAGAGAAAACCCAAATTAACAAAATCATGAATGAAAGGGGAGAGATCACATCTAACACCAAGGAAGTAGAAACAATCATCAGAAATTACTATCAACAATTATATGCCAATATGTTTAACAACCTAGAAGAGATGGATACATTCCTAGAAACCTATAAACTTCCAAGACTGAAACAGGAAGACATTGAGAATTTGAATAGACCTATATCTAGTAATGAGATTGAAGCAGTGATCAAAAACCTCCCCAAAAACAAGAGTCCAGGACCAGACGGATTCCCTGGGGAATTCTATCAAACATTCAAAGAAGAAATAACACCTATCCTCCTGAAGCTCTTTCAAAAAATGGAAATGGAAGGAAAACTTCCAGACTCTTTCTATGAAGCCAACATTACTCTAATCCCCAAACCAGACAAAGATTCCATCAAAAAGGAGAACTTCAGATCAATATCGCTGATGAATATGGATGCCAAGATTCTCAACAAGATCCTTGCCAACAGGATCCAACAATACATTAAAAAGATTATCCATCATGACCAGGAGGGTTTTATCCCAGGGATGCAAGGGTGGTTCAACACTCTCAAAACAATCAACGTGATAGAACAAATCAATAAGAGAAGAGAGAAGAACCACATGGTACTCTCAATTGATGCAGAATAGGTTTTTTTTTTTTTTAAGATTTTATTTATTTGACAGAGAGAAACACAGCCAGAGAGGGAACACAAGCAGGGGGAGTGAGAGAGGGAGAAGCAAACTTCCCGCCATGCAGGGAGCCCGATGTGGGACTCGATCCCATCTCCGGAATCATGACCTGAGCCGAAGGCAGTCACTTAACCAACTGAATCACCCAGGCGCCCCCAGAAAAGGCTTTTGACAAAATACACCATCCGTTCCTGACCAAAACTCTTCAAAGTATAGGGATAGAGGGAACATTTCTCAACCTCATAAAATCTATCTACGAAAAACCCACAGCGAATACCATTCTCAACGGGGAAAAACTGACAACCTTTCCTCTCAGATCAGGAACAAGACAAGGGTGCCCACTCTCACCAATAAATTTTCAAAGCTCAACAAAAAACAAAGTGTTTAATCTGCAAGTTTTAACTTAAGAATTTTGACAATATCTAGCAACTTAACTCCAAAGGATAAGAGATACTTAAGAGGGTATGGCATAAACTTATTTCCTCTTGAGGAGAGATCAGGAATTAATACCCCTCAGCTTTTATCTCCAACCTGGGTGGGGGGAGAGGAGGAGGAAGCAGTATAAAGACTACAACTATCTGGTGGTGAGGGAACAGGACTTTTTTTTTTTTTAATTGGATGCATTTTCCCAGGTGCTACCTAACCTTAGGAGAATAGTTTAGGGAAAAAGTAGGAACCCCTGATACTGAAGCATGGAGTGGGAGGCTCAGAGCAGGCACTTGGAAGAGGCATCCTCGGAAGCCTGTACTGCCCAATGTCCCAGAGACATTGAGCGGCATCCCTGCATTGAGTAGTACACAAGGCATAGGAGTCAGGGCCGTTATGGCCTAAATGGTAGACAGGAGCACGGTGGCCATGGCAGCAAAGAAATGACAGTTATCTTAGCAACAGAAGAAAAGTGCTAGTGAGGCATAGTACCCCCTCTCTGGGACACAACCAGAGACACAACCCTTCCTATTGAGTAACGAAAACCTGAATGAACTCAGCAGTGACTCCAGGAGTGAGGAGCCCTCTGAAGCAGCAAGGAGAGAGCTCTACTGAGCAGACTTGGCTTCCAGAATTTATGCTAGGAGAGACTCATCTAGACATCACTGTATTTGTCACCCTATAGCTTGTTTGTTCTTTTGTGGACCGGTAGCCTATAAAGATCTGTTCAAGATTTTATGTGGGACTGATTTTTCTCTGAAATGAATAATTTTCTCAATCAAAGCATGTTTTGTGTATGAAGGCCTGTTGTTTCCAAGTATTCAAAATTAGAGTGTGCTCTCTAGAGTCATTTACTTTTCCTAATAATGCACCATAGTTTTGTTCTTGATGCTGTAGAGTTAATATACTTAAGAGTAGTATGTATGCTGTTCATACTTATATATTAAGTTGAGCGTAAAGGCTGCGTGTAATGTTTGCACTTATTTTTTATCCCCCTCAATTGAAATGTGTCTCTTGATGGAAGTAGGTTTTCAAAAGACAGTTTCTTATTCTGATGAAGATCTTCATTGGAGTTTCTGGTGGTGGATTTAAGGACCTTCTGATACGATAGATTCACTGCTCAGAGCCCTGTAAGAAAAACCAGCTCCATCTGTGATTATCAAGACTGTCACCTTTGCAGTCACCCAAGCGCCACGGCAAGGTTCAGACAAAAAATAAAACTATAAAGATATTTATTATAAATGGCAACATAAAGTGAATTCTGTTTTCCTAGGAAGAGAAGTGGCTCTGGGTGACATCTGTCCTATTTATTCAACAGCGGGAATTCATCACTTAGAGCTATAGCTTCCAGCATTGTCAGAGTTATTAATAACAAGTCAGAGAAGAAAGAAAAACTATTTGGAAGAGGGAGCATGAAGTCAGAGTTCCTCATGTGGCACTTTCTCGTAGAGAGGAAAGCTTTTACCTATATTTAATAAGTTGGTAGGAGGTGAGAGAGTTAACACGAAACAAATTATATATATTTTATTTCCTGTTTGTTTTCCAGTGGTTTGAGACTTCTGGGACTTCAGACTTTCCTAGCAGGAACTTAGCTCAATATTATAACGTGTATCATCTTGAAAAAGCAATTGCGAAGGCTTGTTTGTATTCTCTTTGTGCACTGAGTGGGCTGGAATCATTCTCTTCAAACATCATTTACAACTCAGTGTAATGAGCACCCATAGTCAGCAAAGGTTTTAAAAGTTAATGAGAAATAGGAAACTTTGGCTGAGGGTTATTTCTCAATATGTTTGGTGTCTACAACTAGGTCTGTGTTTGAAAAAGAACTCCTAAGGCCTTGCCATAGATTTCATTTTCAGGGCAATGGACTAGAAGCAAAGACATCCACCTTACCTGGAAACTAATTAAGAAGGAGAAAGCCAAAGGAGGAAGGAAAGGGAAGAATCACAAAAGGAGAGAGACAAGAAATACATAGCATGGTTTTGTTTCAGCAGGATGGGGAAAATGATCTTATTCCAGGTATCAGAATACTGTGCAGCTCAAGTATGACCAGGAAGTTAGAGTAAAGGTCGAAAGGTGAGAAAGCACAAAGAAGGCAAGTAAAAGTTCTCTTTTCCCTAGATTACTCTCTCTTTTTTTTTTTTGAGTTTCAAGAGGTGAGAGGGAGAGGAGGGCTTTCTGAGATGATTAATTGGAAGACCAGAATTAAATGTATGACCCCAGAGCATGTTCAAGGAGAGGTGGAGGCTCTCCTTCTGCTAATTCATTCAAGGCAGGGAAGTAGCACCAACTTTCAAGAACAATGAATTAGAAGCCCAGAACTCCTCCTGTCCCCACTGCTGATGGTCTGTATGGCCTTGGCAAATTAATGAACCTCTCTGAGAATCTGTCTCATCATCTCTAAAAGGAAAGCTTTGGGCTAGAGGTCACTTCCCCCTTCCTAAATTTAAATTTTAAATTCAATTTCATTAGAGGTTCTGAAATTTGGAGTTTTTTAAATAATGGGAAAGAGCAGAGAGAAATTTGTGAAAGTTAAGCACTTCTTATCTGATGATACTTCAAAAACTCTTGTTTCACAGCCTCACGGCCTTTATTTTTTTTTTTCCATTTTCTTAGTCCTTAAAGATATTCGTTCTCTTTCACTTCAATTTCTGTCCATTATTTCAGAGATTTACATTCTTTTGGGAAGGACAGAGACTTAGAGAATGGGCTAAATACATGCTGAAAATTTCTTGACTGTACTGGGGTGACTAACAGCATCTTATGTATGTATCACACTCCACAAATCCATCACTTTGTATTTCAATACATTTGTGAAACATTGTTCACTTTATGCTACTCTTCTGCCAGGAGTCTGGTCTTCTTGAATAATTTCAGTATATATTCACTAATAAGATTTAAGTCTTAAAGTCCCGTGATTTCCACACGTGAATAGTTGTTCTGTCCATCATTCATCAAAAAGTAAAGAATGTGCTCGGAGCTATCTTTTGAGTTTAATTCTGGAGCCCAAAACATGTACAAAACTCGATCTAGAGTGTGATAAAATAGAACTTGAGTATGAGTAAGAACCACATGGAAAAAATGGTAATTGTACTCTGGCAAGGTTTTTGAAACAATAAAACCAAACCAAAGTGTGCACATTTGGGAAGTTCTCTCCTGACACTTCAAAGTGAATCTCATGAATCTCTCGGTAGGAGACCCTGAGTGGCTCTCCAGTTTACTGACTTTGTTACAGTGCTCGCCTATACTTTGACAAGAAATCTTCTTTAAGTCCAAATTTCCTCCTTGCACCCAAACCACAAGCCTCAAAAAATGCCAGAAAAGCTTCAAGTGACAGTGAAACACTGAATGATCAAAATGGTCCAAGTTATTCATTCCACATCTACCAGTAGAGTTGAAGAGAGCTGCCTCATAGATCCTTGAATTTTAGAGCTGAAAGGAAATTATCTAGCCTGATGCTCCAATTATAGAGATGAGGAAACATCCCAGGTGATTTTTTTGTCAAGGCCACAAAACCCATTAGTGACAATTTATTGTAAGTCGCATTTTCTAACTTCTAGTAGAATGTACTTGTACTTTATTTTTCTTTCCAACTGCATAACATTGCATAAGAAAAACCATAACTAAAGCAAGCACTTTTATTTGGGGGTAAAATCTTTTGCCCTTATTATGTATTTCCATGTGGAGGGAGTCCAGTTGAGCAACAGGACTTGCTTTTCTCTTCTTTGTCCTCATTCCCAGAGGAGGATGAGGGTAAGGACTGGTTGGGAACAGGAATGGCTGGCATGGTCCCGGTCCTTCCGCTTCCCTCTCTTTAGAGCCTGTATGTGGTCAGGTGTGGCAGGCCTTGCAGGGGACACTGCCCCTGCAGTGAGGTCTGCTGTTTTCTAGACCTGCCGCCCCAGGGTAGACAAGTTTCTGTCAGGCCGCTTGGTTCGCTGACTTCAAAGCTAGCCTGGAATGTTAATTAAGATAATTTCACATCTACCTCTTGACCCTCTCTGAAGCTCCAGTTTATTCTAAACCTGTGTGGGGAAAAGGGGATTTTATTTACTAAGTTGACTAAAATCCAGTGACTTTAACCTGGTGTAGTCTAAGCTTTCTTTCATCCTACACTGAGTAATATTTATATGAAAAAGTTATTGTTAAAAACACTACTATGTAAGCAATACCTGAGAAAGAAACTTGTATAAAATCTCGCCTCTAAAATCACATAACTTGGGATGCCTGGGTGGCTCATTTAATAAGCCAGGTCATGATCCCAGGGGCCTGGGATTGAGCCCTGCCTTGGGCTCCCTGTTTGGGGGAAAGCCTGCTTCTCCCCTCTCACTCCTCCTGCTTGTGTTCTCTCTCTTGCTGTGTCTCTTTCTGTCAAATATAAACATAAAATCTTTTAAAAAAATCAAATAACTTGCTCTCTAGCAGAGGAAAAAAATCACTCTTTCCACTTAGCGTTCCTCCATCCTATCTGTTGTTTTTTTCTCCCCTTCCTTCCTTCCTTGCTGTTCGTTCATTCATTCTTCTTTCTTTCTTTCTTTCTTTCTTTCTTTCTTTCTTTCTTTCTTTCTTTCTTTCTTCCTTCCTTCCTTCCTTCCTTCCTTCCTTCCTTCCTTCCTTTCTTTCTTTCTTTCTCCTCTCTTCTGAGTATATGCCCTTTTATTTGTCTTCAAATTTTGAGTGTTTTAACTATACAAAGATGGCAGGTCAAATTTTATAACCTAAAAATATTTACTTATTAAATTATATTAATACTTCAATAAACTATACATAAAAGATAATACGACAAACATACGCTTTTATAGAACTGTGTGTCAGTCAGTCATGCCAGATCCCCGGGGAGGGGATTCCCAACATGACCTCACTCATATGTGAGGATACAGAGAAATCCTTATGTAGGTGTACACATTCAATTCCTTGTCCAGCATGATCAGCCCTCTACTTGTTGATGGCTTCCTTCTGCTATGAGTGGGCATGTCCAGTTGTCTACTTCTTAGAGCAGATATTTACCTTCCTCATCTACCAGTCACTGGAGTAGGACTAAGGCCACACAGATGATTAATTTGAACCCATTCTTCTGGGGTTTCCTGGTGGCTCTCGTCCATCATTATATCTGGAATCAGAGGAATTTTCACATCTTGCTGAAACAGCACCTTGAAAAACCAAACCATCAACTCAGCTACTCCCCAGAAGAAATCTCTTATCAAAGATAACAAAGATATTCTGCATGGGGACTGACTTGCTGTCTGACACTTGTCCTTTCGAGATGTAAACCATCTTGCCCCTGGTTGGCTGTCTCTGGAGTGACTGATCCACCCTATCTGGTTTTGATTTCCTGACACTTTTCACTCCAACGGAGCTAGATATTAACCTGGATATGCTAATTATCAGCTATGTGGATTGGGCTAAGTGGTAACTTTTTTCTGAGCCTCAGTTCCTTCATCTGTAAGTGGTGATGATAATTGTACTTGAGGGAATTGTACTGCACCTAAAATGCCTAGGATAGCAATTCATTTACTATTAATATTACTTTAAGACTATTGTTTTCATTAGATTCCATTGCTACTTCCTGAAATAGTCTGAGGCATTCCTTTATTCTGTTCATATTGTACTTGATATATCTCTTCTTTGTAGCAATTTCCACAGTGCACTTTAACTGTTTGCTTACATATTTGTGTTCTTCAGTGCTTTATAAGTTAATCAAGAAAAATAAATATCTGTATCCTCTGTATCCCAGCTAGACCCCGGCATATAATATTAGTTCAGTAAATGTTTGACAAATCATTAAGTGAATGGGGAAAAATAATAAATGAATGAATTATAATTTAAGTAGTTATGGGAACAGGACCTACAAATGTTATAAGCTGATGTCATGTGGGATGACTTATTTTCAAATGGGAGGGATCAGGGAAATTATTGTAGAGAAAGGAAATGGGGCATGTTATGAAATGTCATAGTTGGGTTTTCAGAAAAAAGAATTTTTTTAAAGACAGTGCACACATGAGGGGGGTTTGGAGGAGAGTGTGTGGGAGAGTCAGAAGAAGAGGGAGAGAATCTTAAGCAGGTTTGATGCTGGGTGCAGAACCCCTCACAGGGCTCAATCTCATGACCCTGAGATCATGTCCAAAGCCTAAATCAAGAGTCAGATGCTTAACCAACTGAGCCACCCAGGCAGGCCCCCAGAAATTTTTTTTTAATAGGATAAGAGAAAATGCTAGTCTGAGTGAAAGATATATGTGAAGTCCAGAGTAAATAAAGAGCTAGCCTATTCAGGGCATTGGGACAACCAAGACCTTAGAGATGACACTAGAAAAATGTGGGAGATTAAAAGAGTTAAGTCAGAAGCAAATTGGTAGACTTTGAATGCCTAAACAAGACATGTATTCTGGGTTTGGTAACAATGAAAAATCTGTAAAACACTGGAGTGGAAGAGCCATGATAATGGGATTATCCTGCTCACAATGTGTCAAAGAGACTGGCTTGGGAAGAATGTCGAATTAGTGATACACAGACCATGAGGAGATATGAACCGGAACTACAGACATTAAGACAAAAAGGAAAAAAAAATGGATGCAGCATACACATTGGAAGTAACAGTAGAATCCTCCTCAAAACCACATGAATGCAGACCTTGAAAATCTCATTCCAGTAGATGAGACAAAAGAGTGACAGGCAACTGCTTCTCCTATGCTCTTCACCAAAGACCTTTGCTGTATACATAGTCAAGAGTGAAAATCAAGCATATCTGGGTGGTTCAGTCAGTTAAAGGTCTCTGTTAAGCTCAGGTCATGATCTCAGGGTCCTGGAATAGAGCCCCATGTTGGGCTTTCTGCTCAGTGGGGAGCCTGCTTCTTCCTTTCTCCTCTGCTTGTGCTCTCTTTTACTATCTCTCAAATAAATAAAATGCTTATTAAAAAAAAAAAAACAAAGTGAAAATAAGACTTTGCTGAAATAGGGGTATAATATATTTTAAGTTGCCCTTAGATCTTGAAAATCTGATTTTTCCCCTTGTTATTTCCACCATTACTTTATTCCAATATTTTTCATTCTGAGGTTTATAGTTTTCTTTTCTCTCTAGATTTCTGAGCTCAACTATGTTGACTGCAGTATACACCCAGCAAACAGTTCTGCTGAGTATTTCTATTTATTCCTGCTAATGCCTTAAAGATCAGGACTGAGCAGTTTATTCTTCTAAAACATTTACCTAGCTTTCTTGAAGCCACCTTATTTGCTCATGTCCCTCGGTTTCCCCCTTAAACCAGAATTAACATAGTGAAGAATCTGGCATTTATGTGATATGTTTTCCAAAGAAGCTTACAGTTCTTTTCCAGTTATATCCTCCTGAGAAGAGGAAAAGAATGAAAATATTTCTGCATTTGAGAAAACAGGCATGAAGAAAAAAAAAAACTCACCTACAAGGATTCGTGGAGAATCTGCCACACAACCAGAAAAAAAAGAATGCAGCTTCTTGACTCTTGGACCATAGACTGTAGCTTCAGTAAAAATAGATGAGGATGATCATTACTGTATGGCCCTGGGGAATGAAGAAGGCTCATTGCTCTGACTGGAAAGTGATGTCCTTGAAAGAGAAGGATCACGATCATAAATATAAAACAGATATGAAAAATGAGCTTCCTCTTTGGCAGTTCTCTAAAGATAGCTGCTACCTTTCCTCAAAGACCAAATTCCCAGAATCACATTTTCTCCTAAGTTTACAGAAAGAAACAAACTACTGTGTGTCCCACTCGGAAGGGCAATATGTTTGGATTGCAGTAGTACGTATTTCTAAGGTGGTATATACCTACAGCTCACTGCAGTCCTTACTACCTTAAAATTGGTACATTCTTCCGTTTGACAAGGGGAAAATTATAAAGCAAATTCAGAAAATAATTAAACCCAGACAATTAAGCCTCCAAAATTTTGTCCTTTCCCTCAGTTGTTCATATCAAAAAACAAAATATGTAAGTACGTAATCTGGACAAATGCAATTTGTTGAGCCCATATTGTTCATTGTGCCTATGTGATATTTATTGCCCAGATGTGCAGACATGCATGAAAATTTAGACTGTACTACTATGTACTCTGTGAGTACCCGAACTTCACAACATATTGCTTTCCTAGTTAAGGCGGTCTTAAGCTTGAGATGTAGGTAAGATAAAGGAATTGAGAATCCATATACTGACCATGACCAATTGAAGTGAAATCTTTGTACTTTATTATGCACTTAACTTGAACAAGTTATATCTGTAAGCTGTAAATAAAAAATAGAGTTCTGGTTTTAACTTTTTATTGATCTTTACTAGGAACTGATGAAACTTTTGTTGAATGTGACTAAGAGCGTTGGCAGTGTTCTGGCCCAGATTTCTCTCCTTTCCTTTTGTATAGCTTCTATTCATCTTCAGTGAATTCTGTTCTCCTCTGCTCCCACACTGCTTGCTGAGAAATGACTCTTCCTAATGTGAAGATTTTTATTATTAATTGTTGCTATTATTTATTATCAATTTACAAGCACTCAAAGTTCACACTTGAATTGTATTTACCTAGTTCCAATGCTTTTTGTTACTGGGCTTTCATGATGATTTTCTTCCTTATACTGTGCTAATGCCTGCATGTTATATGAGGCTGTCAACAATTTGTATTGATCTTGTAGAAGTATTCTCTGTGAGAGTAACTCAACCAGATTTAGGCGCTGTCCTGTTTATCTGGAGAGTATGAGGTGAGTTTCATCGGCTCCAGTTTTTGTCAAGAGGAGTTAATTACTGAATTCTATCCAACAGAAGGCCACTTGCCACACCTCGCTAGTCATACCAACAGACAGAATCCCTGGCTTCCCAAGCCTAGGATTTAGTTAGACAATATATCTACCTTCTTACTTTGGGTTTTGGTCAGCATTAAACAACTCTGTATTTTATTAGGAACATGTTTTCCTTATTTTATGGTAACTATTATCTATACTAATAAAACTGTTGAGAAAAATAATCAGGTGAACATGTGTGCAGTTTGTTTAAAAGAAGACACCTGAAAGAAAAAAAAATGAAGCAGAAGTGAGAGTTTGAGTCTGCACCCAATTTTATCTTTTGCCCTCAAGACTTTAAGGATTTACATAAAAAATATTTTTTGTATGTGTATTTTACTTTAGTATCAGAGGTTTGTGGCAGACCAAATGTCTTTCTTTTTCATGGTGATCATTACAGCAGCCTCTAGAAAATATCTTCCTAACCCTTCACATAAAGTGATTAAATTTATCTTGAATGGCTTAAGTGAGGCCTTGCTGAAAATAAGGTGCCACATCAGATGACCTCTAAAAACTTACTATAGATGATATTTTAAAACTTGCCTTGTAAAATTGATTTATATGACATAATACCAATCTCAGATCCATTAAGTCTTCATATCCAGCATTAATTGTTGCTGCATAACAAATTACTTCAGAGAAAATAATAAATTCTATTTATACTTTCTGTGGTTCAAGAAGGAATGGTTTGTTGGGGGATTCTGTCTCAGGGTCTAATGAAATTGCCATCAGATTGTTGACTGGGGACATCTGCTAAGATGACTTCCTCACCTGGCCGGCAGGTTGGTGTTCACTGCTAACAGGAGGCCTCAGTTCTTTACCATAGAGACCTCTCCACTGGGTTGCTTGAGTGTTCTCACTCCATGGTGCTGGCTTCCCCAGAGCAAGGGACCCAAGGGAGTGTGGTGGAGCTGCCAATGTTTTTTATAACCAGTCTTGGAAGTTCATCATTTCCATTATATTCTTTTGCATTGTATGTACAATGTAGGAGGGGACTAGACAAGCACATTTATTTTGAGTTCTTGAGATAAATATATCTATCTGTTAAGTCTTTATGTGTTACTGGTTTGCTCGGTTCTTGTCCCAGATGCACCAAAGAATTGGAAACCCAAGATAGAGTTTATTAAGTAGATACGTGTAGCACATTTTTTTTTAAGATTTTATTTATTTGACAGAGAGAAACACAGCCAGAGAGGGAACACAAGCAGGAGGAGTGAGAGAGGGAGAAGCAGGCTTCCCTCCGAGCAGGGAACCCGATGTGGGACTCAATCCCGGGTCTCCGGGATCATGACCTGAGCCGAAGGCAGTCGCTTAACCAACTGAGCCACCCAGGGGCCCCGTGGTGTAGCACATTTTTTAGAGTAAAACTGGGCCACTTCCATAGCAAGAGAGGCAATGACACCATGAAGCGCTAGCTGCAGCCTTTTAACCTTGCTCTGTATACCTGTAAATTTGGCATTGATTGACATTTTTGATGGACAGCTAGTGGTTATATAACATTTTGGTGTCTGTGTAGGTGCCTACCCAAGATACTTTCTGTTAGAATTGTATTTATTTATATATTGCCTATTTATGGGCTTTGTTGTGACTTTAAAGTAACCTAAGGACAAGTTGCTTTTTTTCTTTTTTTTAAATGTTCAGTTACCCATCATAATTTTTTTTCATCATAGGTATTTGATGTGGTGGTCAACGATTCATCAGTTGTGTTCGAGCCCGCTCTGTGGCTTGGCCTTTCCTGTTCTGTTAGCCTGTAGAGGTGGCTTAGAAGGTGTGACTGTTAACTCGGGGCTGAGGGAGGTGGCTTCGAGGGTGTAGGCACTAGCATCTGTTTCATCCCTCCTCACTCAAGTCTAACTGCCTGACATATGTATGTGTGTATATTCCATATATATTTAGGACATCTGTTAAATTTTTTAAGTTGAAATTATTAAAATTATGGTAAAGTCTTTTCCCTGTATTATTATAGGAGACTCAGTTCTTGTGACTCTTTTTCAACTCTTGTTTAAAATTAAGGCATTCTAGTTTTTATTCTTCTTTCTATACCATGACCATAAAAAGTAGAAGATTAACTTCACTAAAATTATTTTAATTTCTAGATTTGAGTTTAAAGATCAATCCAAATGACCACATTGTTTCAACCTGAAATATAATTTGTCAATAAAATTAGTAATTTTAGCCTAGAACGTCACTAAATTAAACAAATGTTAGCGCACTAAATAATGCACGTTTAAAAGATGCCTTGTTGACGTGTAAAAAGTAGCTTAGAAACCAGGAGATTTGGACTCAATAAAATATTTGCTCTGAGCTCTATTCAAGTACTTATTCAAATCACTTGGGGATAGTGTTAAAAATCATATTCTAAGTTAGTAGATCTGGGGTAAGGCCTGAGATTCTGCATTTCTCACAAGATCCACATTAGTTTGTTGCCATTTTTCCTCTGATGACATACTAAGTAGCAACATTCTATGCAGTGGGGGTTCTTTTGAAAAAAATTTTATTATAACAATATTTGTTTATTATGCAGAATTCAGAATACCCAGAGTTTCCTAATTTAGAGTCACATCGAATTTATTCTAGAGTGGAAAAAAAACATCTTCCATATGTCTCATAGAAATTTCAACCACCCTCTGCCCTTAAATAATTCCTTCCAAATAGAATATCTTTTTTAGGATTTGATTTCATATTTCTAACTTTATTTTTCTGTTTTCAAGGAAGAAGAAAGGTGATTTCATGGTGTTAGACATGTACTACATCTTTAGTAAATATTTTGAATAACATAATGATTTCATGCACTTATTTATATTTTAATTTAACCCTTACATTCATTTATCTGTTATCATCTAAATGAAGCAGTCCTTGCTTTTATACTCTAATTCTCTTTATCCCTACCCTGGTCCTTATGGACATAACTCTTTATACAGCCATTACTAATAGAACATATTCTATTTTAGGGAATTTGCTTACCTTTAAACACAATTATAAATCACTTTCTGAAGACTTGGTAAGTCGGGATTCTTGATTGTAAGCAACGAAATGTGACTTCCTACCTAAGGGAAAAAAAATAAAGTTTATTGGAAAGATTTGAGCAACTCACAGAGTCTGAGAGGGAGGGACAATTTGGCCTTCATAAAGCTGACTGACTTTTAACTATCCCTGTAACTTTGTCATCTATTGAGAAATCAAACCTCCCAACTAGCAGGACTTCAGTCATATCTCTGCTTTTCTCATTATACCATGGTCAGGAGAGGGGCTGGGTGGCTAAAGAGTGCCCTCTCTCAAGTCTACTGCCAATGGAGAAATGCCCTCAGATGGGGAAATCAAGATGTTAACAGAAGGAGAGGGTGAACACTTGAAGCTGGATCCCAAAGATGTACAATATCCGTTATCCTCAGGTTTAGTGAACCTACAAATGGCGGACTTGTGCTATTGCTCTCACATTATCCAGAGTCCATGCTTTATACCAGGAAGCAAACTTTGGGTAACAGTGACTTAAGATATCTTATTTCTCTCAACTTGTTGCCTTTCTGGGTTATACTTTCCCTGAAGGCAGAACAGGAGAATGGATATCTCAGATTTAAAAAGAAAGGTGCTTGGGGCACCTGGGTGGCTCAGTTGGTTAAGCGACTGCCTTCAGCTCAGGTCATGATCCCGGAGACCTGGGATCGAATCCCACATTGGGCTCCCTGCTCGGCAGGAAGCCTGCTTCTCCCTCTCTCACTCCTCCTGCTTGTGTTCTCTCTCTGGCTGTGTTTCTCTCTGTCAAATAAATAAAATCTTTAATAAAAAAAAAAAAGAAATAAAGGTGTTAGAGTACCCTCACTTCCCATAAGAATCTTCTACAATAACCAAAGGAGGTCACAATCTTTAAATCATTTCTTGCTAAAAATGCTGCCCTACTATGAAGAGAGAAATTTGAATCAACTGGGATAGTAGAAAATATTTTAAACTTTTAATCTCATTTTTAAAACCTGGAAGCAACTCTCTAAGTGGCAGTCTTTGTTGTCTCCAAAATCACATAACTTAAGCCAAACAGTAATTGTTCAAGTCCTACGGTTAATGTGAACTCAGAAAATGTGTGCTGATTTTTTTTGTCCTAAAGTCACACTGTCACCTAGTGGTTTCTCACCCAGAAAATTTGAGCAAAAAAACTATGGCTTATTTGGATATTTTATTCTCTGACCTATACAAGACAACTAAAGGACTATTTTTCTTTTAATACCTAAAAGATGTTTTATATCTTTAACTCCTGTGGTTTGGATACCATTATAACTACCTCATAAATCTTTTTTACTGGAGCACATGGTTTCCTCTCACAGACAGAAGAACATGAAAAAGAGTAAATCATGGAGAATGCTTTACTTTGCAGTGGACTGTTTGCTGAATGTACCTGGTTTTCCAACACCTTACCAGAGTGGTTGTGTAAACCAACTCCTGTTAGAGTGCCAGTTTCCTATTTGCTTTAACAAACTACTCAGTTAATCTGTAACTAACAACCTCTGAATTCTCCTTCCCCACAAGTTCTCTGCTTTGAGTTAGTTGTCTTTCTTTGCTCCTTGCTCCCAAAGAAATAAAGGCACTTTAAGTGCCTTGTATAGAGTGGATTCTTTATACCATTTGTTTCTCTAATTATTACTATTGAACAAGAATTACAGAACCATTACAATGTAAATCAAAAATATTTGTCCTCAGTATCCTATTACAGAATATAGGCCCCAGGCAAAATTGTGAGGTCAGTGAAGATGAATATTTGTAAGTCCTCCAGTCCAACCACAAGTCTTGCTTGGTGCCCCAAAAGTTTCTTCTGTGACACAGCTGGACTTTCTCACTCTAGCCCCCCCCTCCTCTTTCCTCTGTACCCCAAGCACATGGAGGAGGACCTATCCTATATTTCATCCTCTAAAGGGGCAAGTGGTTAACAAACTAAGCTGAAGAAGTTATCTAAATGTAAAACTGCTAGAGAAAAATATTGGCAGAAGGGAGGCAGATTTTAACTAAGGACTTTGGGGAGCATAGCATATCAGCACCAGTGGTGAGCAGGTGAAACATAAGGCTTCATTAAAATACCGTTGATCTATAGTTGTTAGTCTTTCTTGTTTGTAAACATTGCTATCATTTCATTGTTATACCAAGTTTCAGTTGCCTACTCTGTAAACTTCCACATAGTTTGTTGGTTTGAATTAATAGAAAAGGAAAATATTAAGTTGTGATATAGAAATCAAACAAATTGATGAGAGTTCTTTCAAGATCAGGATACACAATTGAGATAAAAGTGGTCCTTGGCTAAATATCACACTTCTAGACTGAGAGAATAATTAAAATTAGTATTTTTCCACAAATGACTCAAGAGTCTTGTCTCACTCTTGATAGCTCTTACCAAACCCACATGAAAAGCACTTTGGGTTTTGTTCAAAAGAAATGCCAGATTCTATCTTTAATATCAATTGGAAATCTTTTTTATCCTCTTTTGAGTTTAAAAATAAGGATCCAGGAAGCATCTAAGAAGGTCTTTGGTGTGCAGTGCTCAGCATTTTAAAGTAGTTTGCAGAACTTCCAGGCATATTGGGAGATCAGAACATACCTTATTACAGTGAATTCTAAATCAACTTTAAAAATAGATCACCAAGTTGGGGTGCCTGGGTGCCTCAGTCATTAAGTGTCTGCCTTCCACTCAGGTCGTGATCCTGGAGTCCTGGAGTCCCAGGATCGAGCCCCACATCAGGCTCCCTGCTCGGCGGGAAGCCTGCTTCTCCCTCTCTCGCTCCCCCTGCTTGTGTTCCCTCTCTGGCTGTGTTTCTCTCTATCAAATAAATAATAAAATCTTTAAAAAAAAAAAAAACAAACATAGATTGCCAAGATATTCACCTATAACTTGCTGTAATATTCATAGGAATCAATGTACCCACGGGGTGATTGCCTAAAGATTTGGTATACTTCTATACACATCTGTCTGATAATTAGAAGAAAAACTTCATGTAACTGAACAACTGAGAAAATGTCAATAACTGACAGAAAAAACACAGCAGGACTCATAAACTCTATTTTCCAGTAATGTTTATGTTCTTAGTGGAATCCTAGAAGACAGACATTCACAGTTGTGGGGAATGTCATAAATGCAACATGGGATTAGTTAGGAACCCTAATTTCAAAGTTTTATGGTATCGTTACAAACACTGAAACCATAACAGAAGTCCTATCTACTCTGAGTTGACCCAGATGTGGAAGTAAAGATGAACATTCTAGGATTCAGAAACTTTCCTCCTGGGAAACAGTGGTTCACTGTGAATATAAGTTAACCAAATGCATATTGTGGGCATCTTTCAATTGGATGTGGGGTCACCAAATGTAGGAGGACCCAATTAGGTGGAAGCTGGTGGTGTAGGCAGTGAAAGAATTTATCCAAGCAAAACAAAAGAGATAGAAGTTTATTGAATACACAGCAAAAGAGACATGGGGAGGACAGCGAAGGAGGGACTGTCTGCCATGAGTTGTAAGGCAGAGTGAGGAGATAGGGTAATATATGGAATTTTCTCTTTTGGGTAATCTTAGGAGCTATGCTTAGTTGTAATTAGTCAGTTGGTGCCTGTGGCTATTTCGAGGTGTGTTGCTTTATGACCCGGTTTGCTTTCATCTTGGTGAACGCGCGTGGGCCCTTTTACCTTACTCAGGTTTCCATTGTTCAAAACTGTTGCCTGAAATTGGCCTCCACTCATATCATGTAAGCATTTTAAAAAGTAGCATTATTTATGGAAAAAGTATATTTAAGTGTAAAATTAAGAAGACCACTTTTGTCCAGAGTATATCTAATAGCACATACATACACAAAACTCACAGACACAAAAGTCACAAATTCTTGCTGGTCTTTTAGGATAAAAATCTCCTGAGATCTGAGGGGAAAAGTACAAAAATATCAATCTCAAACAGAAGTATGCCAATCATTCAGGTATTCTGAGTTTTGGAGACAATATCTTCTCTTAGTTATTGAATATTTTAAAAATGATGAATCCTACATATAATCTAGGAGAAATGTTGATTTTTTTCATTTATTATCAAATAAATATTCAGTGAGTTATGGTGATAAGAGTAGCTTTTCACTTCAAAAAAATTAAGAGATGTGAAACATCACTTTGTAGGAATCGCATCAGGCAAATGGTAAGATGCTATCCTCCTGATGTGGTATGATGGAAATACAGCTGACCCGTGAATCATGCAGGGTTAGGGGTACCAATTCCCTACATTATGGAAAATCTTCATAGAACTTTCAATGCCCCCTCAAACTTAGCTACTGATAGCCTTCTGTTGACTGCAAGCCTTAGCAATAACAGAAACTTTCTCTGCATTCTCACCAACATCTGTCATTTCCTGACTTGTTAATTTTAGCCATTCTGACTGGTGTAAGGTGGTATCTCACTGTGGTTTTGATTTGTATTTCCCTGATGCTGAGGGATATTGAGCACTTTTTCATGTGTCTGTTGGCCATTTGGATATCTTTTTTGGAGAAATGTCTGTTCATGTCTTCTATCCATTTCTTGATTAGATTATTTGTTCTTTGGAACCCCATGTAGCTTTGACCTCCAACCACTGCCAGATAATACTAGGGACTCTAAGGGGGCACCATGAGGGTTGGCTTTCTAAAGTGATAGAGAACTGGGGTGCCTGGGTAGCTGAATTGGTTAAGTGTTAGACTCTTGACCTTAGCTCTGGTCTTTAACTGAGGGTTGTGAGGGTTAAGTCCTGTCTTGGGCTCCATGCTAGGCATGGAGCCTACTTAAAAAACAAATTAAAGTGGTAGAGAACAGAAACCTGGACTTAGTGCTGCCAGGGTGAAGAAGAATGGTTGAGCTGACACAGAGAGCCAGCCTGGAGCAGATCCTTCCTTCCCCTCCAGCCTTCCAGGCACCCTCTAGCACCCTTTTATATAGCTGTCTGGCAATCAGAAGAGCAGTTTGCTGAATCCAGCCCTAATATGCAAGTGGATATAAAACTGAGGAACATTACTTTCATAACCAGTATGTTATCTTTTAACATAAGAGCATTAGATCTCTTATATTAATATGTAGACCTATGTGCTCTGATTGATTTCTCTGAGAAGAAACAAAGAGCTTCCTCGATCTTATCAGTCTTGTCCCTGGAAACATTAATTAAAATCTGGTTGACATCTTACTTGGTGCTATTTTTATACTTTGCACAGCACACATATTCTTAGCAAATATTAGTCGAATGAATGTATAAAAGTGTACTCTCAACATAACTCTGACTCTTTCATTCTCTTTAAACAATGAATTTTTCATCTTCTTTGATCACTAAGCTAGAATATAAATATTTATATCATAAAAATTATAACACCACAGGAATATGAATTCCAAATATTAGAAGCGCTTGTGCTTCATTAAGACAGTTAATATAGATTTTAAAACTCCAGAGGGCTGCAGGAAAGAAATTTAGAAAGTCTTCCTGTCATAATCTCTTAGATGGAATCTATCTTTCTGAAACCCCAGATGCTCCAAGCCACTGTTTGGATTCTCTGCCCAAAAGTTAGAGGTGTGCTATTCAGCCTTCATATGAGAGAAATGAAAAATTATTTTCTCTTTTTATTTCTGGTTCCACTCTTTTCACTTCATCCTCAATCTCCCTTGGGTGCTAGTCCTCTCCAGATACAAGATTACTTGATGAAGTGCAGAAAATGAGTTCTATTGGAGAGAGTTCTATTAAAGCATCTTTGAAAGAAAATAAGACCTAATTTCTATACAGATTCATTCACTTTACCTAGTTATGTGTTAGATTGTTTGGTTGAAAGCATTCATTGTGCCATCCCTGAATATTCTCTTCCCAAAGCAGATGAGACAAACTTGAGTATGAACTAAGAAAGAACTGGCTGTATGGAGCAGTGGCCTTTAAAACCCTTTTCTCAAAACATTTGAAAGAGTGATGGAAAAATCCATGGTTTTCCTGACGATCACCCAAGTTATCCAAGTCTTTCTCAGATATATGTGAGGATATTACTTTGTAGACACTTTGGGAGTTGGAATCTTTTTGCAGGAAATCTTCTTATTAGAAAAACAATTCAGCTCCAAAGAAAAATATGTATAAACACATTTTAATGGATTATGTTGTCAATCTAACTTTTAAACACAGTCCTCCATTCCATTTTATAAACCACATGTTTTACTGCTTTTCTGACATTAATTGTATTGTTAGGAGATTATGGAGGAGTGTTTTTGCCATTTGTTTATGACCTTTGGAGGGTTAATCAGAAGTAACCTTGAACAATAAAGATTAATTCCTGCTCAGCAGGCTGTTTACAATATGAGAAAAAGGAAGGTCAGAGTGTTGGTGGTATCATCCCATGGGCTGTCCCTTGATTTTTCAATATAAAATAGATTCACTTTGTACCAAGTACTGTGCCCTTAGGATTAGAAAAGAACACTAAAAAGTTAGCCTTAAAATGTAAAACTGATTCTGCATCTGTGCTGTTCTGAATAGTCCAGGATGTGTAATAGAATTCCTGGCCTGTCCCCAAATAGATCCCAGTTGTACTTCCCAAGTTGTGACACCAGAAATGAATCCCAAGAAGCAAACTTGGCCCCAGCTGAGAACCACTGCATTAGGTCTTGACTGTTTCCTTTCTGATCTTCCTGTTTTCGTTGTCCACTTACCCCTTTCAGGGCCCATGATAGTATATAGGGACCAGATGCTCTTTCTCAATTATTAGGTTACTTACTCTAGAAGATTGCCCTACTGTTAGTCACAAGGCAAGAGCTAGTTTAGAGACTGTGAGATAGCTCTTGTGATAGAAATGATGATTATCTAGTTATTTGAATTATGCTAACCTCTTATATGAGTGATATTGAGGATGCATTATATTACAAACATCTGGTACTTCAAGTGGTTTGTTCCAACAATGGTGATAGTGAAAACATTCAGTAAGATTGAATATTGTTAATTTTCACTATAGTTTTTTATTTTTATGAAATCAACACTTTACTAATGATTGTGTCTTTCATCCTATTTACTATTTTATTTACTATATAATATAACATAATTTATTTTTAATATATTGTTATGTAATAATACCACTATAATATAACCCTCCAAAAATCTGACTGTTAAAATTATTTTTATTAATTTTGAGTTAATATTATTAAATATTAGTATGTATGGACTTTTCCTTTATATATTTGGTTTATGGAATTCTGTCTTTAGTCATGCGGTTATAAATTCTTAGAAACTCCCATTCAAATGTTATTTCTGTATAAGCTATCAAAAATAGGAATATCAACAATATATGATTATAGAAATGACAATGAGGCCTGCAAAACCCTGATGTACTTTCAGAATTGTACTCAGGACAATTGCCTGCCTTTGAACTAGAGCCTTGAGAGAGAATATTAGAAGTATTTTTGGACACATGAGCCTAGTCATTTATGAACTGCATTTCTAGTATTCTAGACTATCAGCATTATAATTAAGAAATGAGAAAATAATTGGATGAAAAGAGATAACCTCTTATCATGACCAGCAAAAGAAAACTTCATGTAGAGAAGAAATGAGGAAATATTACTACTGCAAGATAATTAGTACCATTTTATTAGAAAGATACACAATCTTTAATAACCAAAAGCTTATTAATCTTCACACAAATAGAAAACAGTTGATGAACACTACTGTGACCCAAACTTGAACATGGAACCTTTAGGTCTTCAATATTGTGAATGTATAAGATAAAATAAATTTGAACTCTATAAGCAGTATATTTATTTCAGTTAACAAAAACTTGGAGTTTCTAGTAGAAGAGAAATATAAACAAATTTTATGAAAGTGCTAACACAAATATGTGTGTGTAAATTATTTGTTTCCTGTTTTTATAACCAAATATTTTTACAGCAAAAGCCATAACTTTCAATGATTAAGGTAATTTATAAATCAGGAAAATGTGGCAGGCAAGATGTAGCTAGAATTCATCAAAGCATAAGATGACACATAACACATCATACTTGTTAGAGTAGTTAAAAAATTAGTAACTGAGTCATCATGAGAACCTGATTAATTACTTAATGATAGCTTTGATGCAGTTTTCAGATATCACACAACACTATCTAACCCTGGTTTATTTTATACCATTTTATAGTCTAACATTTATATCAACACTTTATGTGAAAACCTTGAGTGCGTGTTTTAGAAACATGTAAATGACTTGAACCCAGGATGAACAGCAAAAACAGTGATGCCAAAATCTAGATTCAAAAGAATAGTAAAATAAAATAAGCAAAATAAAGCAATACAAAATTTGACAAGGATTATCACAGGCCTTGAGCAATAATGCAAAGACACAACTTAGATCAAAGCAGAAGGGGGGAGAATTGGCTTCAAGGCAGCATGCCTGGGAAGGAATTAGAGGATTGGCTGACTGCAAATGCAATATGACTCAACTATGTGATTTATTTGCCAAGTATCTAATGTGATCTGAAGGTGTATTCATGATGACATTTCTAATGCTATAATATCTATAATAACATTGATGGTAACATTTCCTTGCTTGGAATTACTTAGGCTCTACCAGGATTATTTTAAAAGCTGGGAGAGTGGTAGAGGGAACTTGATATCATGTAATTTAAGGTATGGCTGAAGAAACCCATCACACCAGAGGAAATAGGATTGCTGCTCTCAGATATCCCAGGAGATGTCTTGTGGAAGTTGGATTCGATTTTTTCTATATAGGTAACTCCCAAAGGAGGCCCATAGCTATAAGTTACTCCACCTAATTTCAGTCTTATTTCCTACTCAATAAACTATAAGCCTAGACTTCTAAAGCAGATGAGAATCTAGACAAACATTAACAAGAGATCAGTACAAACTCTTCTATTTTTAGTCTCCTTAGTAGCTTTGCCACCTTGTCACCTTGTAGAGAAATCCTTTAGGAGTGATCTGGGACAGTTTACAGTACTATTCTACCTATTGCTAAGGCTCAGGAATCTATTATAGACCAAACTGTATTAGGATAAGGTAAAACATCGGTTACACTGCCAGATAACCTTTCATGCATGTATCATAAACCTCAGAGTTCTTACGGATGGACTATGACAAATCAGTTAACAGATTCAGTGAACTGGTGAAGATAGTCTAAGGCTTTTACTTTCCTTTTAATGTTCATGTTAACCTTAATAATTTGATACCTTTTTAGAAGGAATAGCTAGATGCCCTTCCTTTTCAACAGATAATAAAAAAACTCCATTTTCTAAAAATTATATGACCCTGTTTTGTTAAGGAATCCGTTTAAGAAAATTTATATTGCTACTTTGATACAGGTAGCAAGAGGAACTATAGATTAACTATTATAGAATAATGCCATAATTTTTAGTAGATACCTCTCAGCTTTTAACTGTTTTATAGCTGACATTTCTATAAAAGATGTCTCAGCCACATATGTGTACTTTGAAGATACTTAAGTAGACATAGAGGAAAGTAGTTTATCTTTGAACACACTGAAATTCTATCATTTCCCCTTTTATTCCTCTAATAACAAAACTTTCCCTGTTTGTTTTTGTTTGGTGTGGCAAGTATTTTCTCTTGTCCTGGGTTTCCCTTGTTAGTCACAT
This sequence comes from Spilogale gracilis, assembly GCA_004023965.1. Taxonomy (NCBI): domain Eukaryota; kingdom Metazoa; phylum Chordata; class Mammalia; order Carnivora; family Mephitidae; genus Spilogale; species Spilogale gracilis. The sequence continues at coordinate 22,751 of PITA01003260.1, forward strand.
ATAGTACTAGAACACAAATTCTGTATCAGGGAAAAGATGAAAGGACTTTATGGACTCATCTTTGCCTCCCCATAATGTTGTTCTAAGATAAATAGCCATTATACATTTTTTGAGTAAATGGAGCTTTAATGTAAATAGTTGATATCAGGAAAATGTTGAAACCATGATTTTAGATGGGAACTTAAGTTTAACCCCCAAACAACAGCTTTTTTCCCTCACAAGAGTGATAAAATGAGAACACACAATAAATTCCCCAACTCAAAAAAACAGGCAAACCTTGTGGCTTCCTGGAAAGAGAGTAGAATCAAGCAACAGATGAAAAGCTTTCTGCCAGAAGTTAACCATTTATCTAAAGCACATTTAGCTCCCTCCAGGCCCACCTGGATGTTATTTTGTGGAAAGTTTTAGACTAAAAACTGGGACAGGAAATCTGTAATTACTTTGGTTAGCCTGGCCTCATCAGTGCTGAGCCGCTCTTCCTGCCATAGCTGTTACCCAATGGTTTATACATGGAGCACTCAAAAGAGATTTGTTGTTCATCTGGAGCTCAGGGAAATACACAATAGAGCAACAAATGACGAATACCATAATTGCTGAAGGGTATTATCATTTCTAGTGTGACTGATGAAATCTGGAAGCTTACAATAAAGCAAGCAAGCATTCATTCTGATGAAATAGCATGAACCAAGTAATTGCTTACTTTTTTCAGAGTTCAGTGGGAAGTCAACTGTTAGAACAAAGTGATTTCAGCGTTGTCATTGAACAATAAATGTGCTCAACGAAGCTTGGCTGGCTTTCTGTTATTCTTTTCTATGCCACCAAGCATAAAACAAAGTTTCAGCTTCAGGGTGCAAGTGGTTTTGTTGGCACTGAGCTGGTGTTGTTGGAGAGGGAGACCTCTTCCACTTCAACCAAAATATTTCTCAAATGACTGTTCTTCCATAAGCAGTGCCCTTCAGGTCAAAATCCATGGGTTTGAGACAGATCTCCACCACTTTCAGGCTGTGGACCATTGCAAACATTGTCTCGTGATGTCACATGACAGTGAAGTAGGGAGGATGATAACTGTGTTATCTCTCTCATGGGATATCTGTGTGGAAGACATCTGATCATGTGAAGGAGACTATAGGAAAATCGTGATCATGAATGTTAATAACCAAGTGCTTGGAGAAAGAGCTCAAATAAAGAGGAAATAATATTCATTTGAATTTCCACTATGCATCAAAACCATCTCTGAGAGATGTGTGAACTCTCCATGGCATAGACATAGCACTTTTCTACTCTCTACTCTCTTGAATTTCTACAGGGAAAATGGCAGTCTTATTTCCAAGTTAGACAATGTTGAAAAGTTCAGGTGACTTAACCGCCTTATGTACAGTTGATGTGGCCATGTTTCTGTTGGTGGACTGGTGTGTGGCCTGCAGAAAGTGCCAACTGAGAGAAGGAGACCCCTCAGCAGGAGTAGCATGGCCAGAGTAATTCTAGACAAGTGGACGAATGCAGATAGTCTAAATCAAGCTTGCCTGGGAGCAAGTTCCCGCTCTGCTTCTTATCAACTCTGTGATTTTAGGCAGCATATCCATTTTGTGATGCTTCCTGAACTGGGAAAAAAAAAAAAACCCACAAAAACAAAAAACCTTTCTCATGAACCGATTACGAGGATTAAATTATTTAAGGGTCATAGTAAGTGCTTTAGGAAAGAAAGCAAGTTAAGTAATTTTTTTTTTGATTCCTAGAGTTGCCTGAAAATGATTAATTTTTTAAGGTCACGGAATTTTCTTTTAGAATAAAATAAGACAAAAATAAATAATGGAGATCTATCTTAACTGGCATCATATTAGTAAAATTTATCCTTAAGAATCTACATAGAATTCTTTGTATGTGTAGTTGGTACCTCAGCTATTTTCTTGGAATGTTCCAGTCTTTTATCAAGCTGAATTCCTCTCTTTCAAAGCATATGAATAAATCATTCTTTGGATTTTCACATCTTTCTTTTAAAGTGCCCCAAAGAGTTTTTAAATAAATGGCTTAAATAGACCGTTTATTTCCAAAATATTGCTTGCTGAGTATAACCATAACACACCCAGCCCCGAAAGCCTTAACAAATGTTACTTCTAAATGTCTTTGCTGCATATTAATGTCATTTAGAGATTTCCATTTCTGGGGGAAGTCACATCAAACAGCACATAGAAATACCAGCTACCTTCTAGTCACTGCTTTCCACTGCCAAATAAGGCTGCCAGTGGCAGCTAACAATGTTTATGGAATCAGTTTGCTAAAATCAGGGCCTAGGATTTCACTAGAAATCCATGACCAGTAGTTGGTTCTTCCAGAAAGCTCATTTGTGATGCAATACTGAAATGATTAAGAAATTATGCTTAAGAAATGAAATTTCCTGCTTATGAGAGCATTACCACGTATCAAAATGTGAGTGGCCCATTTTTAAAGAAGTAAAAATAATAAAAAGTATCACAGAAAAAAAACTACTGAAAAAAATGCATCCTTTTTTCCCTGATATTCAGCGGTAATTTAGCATCTTTCAGTAGCAAGGAGTCACAAATGTATTTGTTGTCCAAGAACCTAGCAAGGAGTACAGGGTCTTTGGTTTACGCATGAAGACTTGGACTGGAAGGGGGAGTTTATTTATTTATTTATTTATTTATTTATTTATTTATATTGTCTTATTAAGCTAGCCACCGTATAGTACATCATTAATTTTTGATGTAGTGTTCAACGATTCATTAGTTACATGTAACACCCAGTGCCCATTATAATACATGGCCTCCTTAATACCCATCACCCAGTTACCGCATTCCCCCACCCCCTCCCTTCTGTAACCATCAGTTTGTTTCCCAGAGTCCATAGTTTCTCATGGTTTATCTCCCTCTTTGATTTCCCCCCTTCAGTTTTCTCTTCCTCCCTCTAATGTCATCCATGCTATTCCTTATGTTCCACAGATGACATGGATGGAACTGAAGGGGATTATGCTGAGAAAGGGGGAGTTCTTTCTGGTTCTCTTAACTGGAGTCATGGCTTTGCTTTCACAGTGTTTGTGTTGTATCCTCTTTGGGATCTAAGATGGAGGTTAAAGTGTGAGGGGTCAAGTGCTCTGTGATCAGTAAGCTCTGGTTAGGAGAAACCTAACAGGGATCTCCACATCCCATCCTCTTGCTCTCCATGAACATGGCCAGTGTCAGTCTGGGTGCTTATTATCTGTCATTTGGACCTGGTTTCTATGGTCTTCTAAGCTATTTTCTAGCCTCTGGGAATGCCTACTCAGTCCACCTTACCATTGACATACTGATTCTCAAATGCCTTGTCTGCAAAGGATTTTTTGTGTCTATGGTTTAGAAAGAACTCTTACAGATTGATTCAGTAACTCAGTAGGATAATGATAGGCAAGCAATATTGATAGGCAGTTGACAGGCACTTGACAGATGAACAATTCAAATGCCCAATGCATATATAAAGTGATGCCTACTCCTGGAAGCAGAGAAAAGAAAATAAGGAATGATAAGAAACTACTTCTGACTTAACATATTGGTAAAAACTGGAAAAGAATGATAATAACTATGGGCCACAAGTATATGGGGACACATTGAAGTCCTTGAGGAGATAAATGGTTGAATATCACAGGATATTATACAACTATTAAAAAGACTGACTTAGAGCTATACCAGTTGACATAGAGGAGTTTCTGTAACATATGAAGTGGGAAAAGCCAAATGAAGAAAAGAGTATATTATATGAACTCATTTTTCTCAAATAATGGCAAAAATCATATTTACACATGATTAATAACATGTGTACTTTAACATTATGTGAGAATGAGGGAAAAGAAGGGGGAAAGAATAGATTAATTAAAACAGGAAGAGAGAGGGCACCTGGGTGGCTCAGTGGGTTAAAGCCTCTGCCTTCAGTTCAAGTCATGATCTCAATTTCCTGGGATCAAGGCCCGCATCTGGCTCTCTGCTCAGCAGGGAGCCTGCTTCCTCTTCTCTCTCTGCCTGCCTCTCTGCCTACTTGCGATCTCTCTCTCTGTCAAATAAATAAATAAAATCTTTAAAAAAAATAAAATAAAACAGGAAGAGAGAATTAAAAAGTGTACAGAATAAAAATAGAATATATGATTTGATTCATGTCTGTGGGGTCATATAAAGAGATGCATGAAAAGCTGGACAGCCAGATTTTAATGGTGGCATGTTAAAAAGAGAGCCATTTTAAAAGTTTTTCTTATACTTTTTAAATGTTTTTTCTTATATTTTTTCTGTGTTATCTTTGAATTTTCACAATAAATGTATACTATTTAATTAAAAAAAGAATAAATTCTTTTATTTGTGAAAAAAAAAAGGTGCACATCTTATTACTTCTCTGATTAAACCTAAATAGTTCCCTCTGACCTACAGGATAAAACCCATATAAATGTAACATAAATCTTCCTGAGATTGGAACCCTGCCTATTTTTTCACTTGTAATCCCAATATTCCCCCTTCTCAGTGATCTGAATCACATTTAATTATAGCAATTGAATTACAAGAAATTTTCTGAATACCTCATGGTATTTCAATCACTGTATCTTTGAACTCACGCTCCCTTTCTCTAAAATGTGCTTTTTACTTACCTTATCTGCCTGTAAATGCCTTCCTATTTATGCTGAAATTTCCATTTAGGTGTCAGCACATTCAGCACATGTCTCCCTCGGCATCCCCCAGAATAAATTTCTCACTAATGATGGTGAACATTAAGTGAGCACCTCTGTCCCTAGCATTATGTTATTATTTAACAATGATAAGGACTACTGCTCCTTAGTTTCCAAAAAAAAAAAAAAAAAAGTGCAGTCTGTTTAGAAAAGATAGTCTAGAGAGGCAGCTAGAACAGCTGAGCTGTTAAGCATAATGATGGCAGTATGACACGGCTTGGGCTGAGGGAGAGGAGTGGGGGGCTCTAAATCCATGAGGGAAGCTGAGAAAAGCTTTCCAGCACAGGTGAAACAGAGTTAGGTCTTGAAGAACTTTGGTAAGTGGCAGTTAGTTCTTCCAAAAGTGAGCTGGCTCATTCCTAGCAGAGGAAACCTTCAGACGCTCGTACCATGTCGGAGATGTTGGGAGGAAACCATGACATTTGACATCTTGGATAATATCCGTCAGCAGAGTGGTCTGTATTTGTCCTTGCTCCTCAGATATGAGCACCTTGACAAGAAGGACTTGCTTACTCCCCATAGCCTATGGCACAATGCCTGACGCAAGATGGGTCTTCGGCACCTGTGGGCTGCCTTGGTCTTGGATGAATCCTGTCTCTCTGGCTCTCCTTCTAAAGATGCTCACCCCACCCAGTCATGTATAATACAGGGAATTTTCTACCTAGTTTTATTCATTTGTATTCAAGCCGAGGTCTTGAACCCTTTGTGGGGATCTGTTGATTTGAAACAGAGCATATTCCCTCCAGTACTTCATCTATATTCCATTTAGTATGCAATTTTAATTTTATTATCATCTTATCTCTCTTTTCTCTTCTATTCAAAAGAGAACGGCAAAAGTGCCTGAATACAGCAGTGGATCCTCGGAGCAACTGAAATGTTTTTCTGTAACGCAGGAGGCTGGAAGCTTTTATTCCTTCCTCCCACATAGGGGAACAGAAGCTTCTCTCAATTCCCCCAAGAAAGGCATCCTCTTCTGGCTATTATTGTTCACCTTTTATCTTATTCGAATTAATTTTCTGCTTAGCAAAGAAGTACATATGTATGGCTTAAAAATTATTTAAACAGTACCGAAAGACTTAAAATGAAATACAGTCGGTCCTTGCCCGGCTCTGCCCATCAGCTCACCCCTCGATCTCCAGGGATAACTCCTTGAAACTCTCACAACTTTTTTCTTCATATTACACCCAAGTTTCTACATAATATGCTTATATCTCTAGTTCTTGTATTCACTTTCAACATTCCTCTATTGGCTTTCATCAGACTATAGTACTTGAAAATATTTTAGCACAACTTGCAATGAGCACAGGGTGATAAATTATTGTACACCTGAAACTAATATAATACTGTGTGTTAACTGGAATTAAAAATAAAAATTGAATAAAAATAAAACATTTTAGCACAGAATGAGCCATGTATGTGTTGGTATAATGATATCCACATTGTGTGTGGTCACAACCCTAAATATCTCTTAGACACAGTCATGGAAAATTCTACTCAAGAAACCTGCCCTTCCGAGCCTGTCACTACAAATGTGTGTCTTGCTTTTTTCCCCTTACACCATAGGATTTAATAATTAGTATGGTGAATGTAAAGACATGGGTTTCCATAGGTGAATTAATGGTTTGTAAAAGGAAATTTGAAAGAGATTTCATTGTGAAATTAGCAGTATTGAAGATATGTGGACTGGCTGAAGTATTTTAGATATGCCCTCCCCCATATCTATGGAAATAATACGGTGGTAATATGGGAATAATATGGAGAGACCTGGAACTTATAGCTTTATGGTTGATTTTAGTCTTAATTCCTCGAGAGTCCTCTCAACAGACCGGTTTGAGAAGACTTTCCTCTGTTGTCAGTTGCTGATCAGAAAATTAACTGGATTTTGCTTTAAAAACATTCTTGTCTGTCTCTGATAAACTCCGCGCTTGCTGGGTATGGTCAGAACACCTAAAAGTGTGTGAAAGGAGACCTCCTGAGTTGTCTGCTTAGGGGCCTCTTGCTGGTAAGTGTCTTTGCAACAGGTGAAAACATGGGATGTAATTTGTTCTGAGACTGGCTTTTTTCATTAATGTCTGGTTAGAGGTTGTAAAAAGTAGCTAAAATTTAACCATGTAAATTTTTAGAGGCTTTGGTGTTAACTTAGAGACACACACACACACACACACACACACACACACACACACACAACCCCGAAGGGTTTATGCAGACTCAGTTGATGCAAATTGTTTTGCAACAAAAAAAGTATTCTGCTCCCTTACACATTTTCTCCCTTACCCGATCTTTTCTATAAAATATGTAACAATTTTAGTTAAATTAGTATTTGGTGTTTTCCTTAATATGTACAAAAACATTGTTCATGCCTGAGATACTGTATTGTGACTGTACTGGCCAATTTTTCATTTTCTTCTGGCATTAGTTCCTTATGCTTTTCATTTATTTCTCTATTATCTCTTACAATAGTGCCCTTCTGTTTCTTAATAAAATTTTCCACACTGTTAAACCTATCACATAACCTATCGGCTGTGATTCTTTTTCTCCTCTGAAAACCATCTGTCTGCTCCAGCCTTGTGGGGTTGCTTATTGTAGACCTGATAGTTTCCCGAAACTTCCTTTCACTACAAACTCTGCCTCCGTCCTTGGTGTGACCCCTTTTGTCTGGGCCGTTTTCTTTTTACCACTTGGTTTATATTCTCATTATACTGAAGAATATCTGCCAGTACTTTCCTGAGAAACAATGTATGTGAGGCAAATGTTTTGAGTCCTTGAGTATCTGAAATAGGAATGACTGGGTCACATGGTAGGTGTATCTTTAACTTTTTAAACAGCTGGTAAGCTGTTTTCCAAGGCGATGGTATCATTGTATATTCCTATCAGCAGTATATAGGAGTTCCAGCTTCTTCATATACTCAACAACACTTGGTATGGTCAGTCTCCTTAGGTTTAAAGTGGTAGCTCACTGATAATTTTAATTTGTCTTTCTCTAATGATGTTACATGTTAATGATGTTGGCATTATTTCAGATCCTCACTTATTTGCCATACATATATGTTCTTTGGAAAAGTCTTCAATTCTGTGCCGTGTTTCCTTTAAATTGTTTTCTTATTAATGAGTTTTGAGATTCCTTTGTAGATTATCGCTACAAGTCCTTCAATATATGTGATTTGCAAATATTTTTTTCTCAGTCTGTGGCTTGTCCTTTTAATTCTCTTATCTGTATCTTTTAAAAAAGAGAGGTTTTGAATTTTCATGAATTCCAGTTAGTTTTTTCTTTTTTGGACCATATTTTTGCAGCTTTGCCTGACCTGACCATCACAAATATTTTCTCCTGTGTTTTCTTTTAGAAGTCTTGTAGTTTCAGGTTTTATATTTAGATCCGTGATACATTACAAATAAACTTTTATGGTACAATGTAAGAAGCCCAGTTGATTTTTTCACATAAGGATATCCAAACTTTCCAGCATGTCAACAATATTAAAAAGATTGTTTTCTTCCCTGAATCAACTTCTTACCTTTGTTAAAAACAGTTGACTGTGTATGTGTGAATCTATTTCTGAACTCTATTCCATTAATAAGTTTATTCCACAATGTCTTGATTAACTGTAGCTTTACTTGTGTGTGTATGTGTGTGTTTGCTTTTTAAAAAATATTAATTCCAGTATAGTTAACATACAGTGTTATATTAGTTCAGGTGTATGGTATAGTGATTCAACAAATCTGTACATTATTCAGAGGTCATCATGATAGGTGATCCTCTTAATCCCCTTCACCTATTTCACCCATCCCCCCACCTCCTTTTTGGTAACCGTCAGTTCTGTATAGTTAATAATCTGTTTTTTGATTTGTCTCTTACTCTCTTTGTTCCCTTGTTTTGTTTCTTAAATTACACATATGAGTGAGATCATATTCTTAGTTGTCATTTTCCAACTGAATTATTTCACTGTAAATGGCAGCATTGCATTCTTTTTATGGCTGAATAATATTCCATCATATGTATAAAACACATCTTTTTTTATCCATTCATCTATCAATGAACACTTGGGTTGTTTCTATAATTTGACTATTGTAAATAATGCTGCAATAAACATAAGTAAGAGTGCCTGTATCTTTTTGAGTTAGCATTTTCATATTCTTTGGTTTAGTAAATACTCAGTAGTGCGATTCCTGAATCATATGTTAATTCTATTTTTAATTTTTTGAAGAACCTCCATACTGTTTTCCACAGTGGCTGTACCAGTTTGCCTTCCCACCAATGGTACACAAGAATTTTCTTCTCTCCACTCCTCACCAACACTTGTTTCTTGTGTTTTTGATTTTACCCATTCTGACAGCCAGGAGGTTAACTATCTCATTGTGATTTTGATTTGCATTGTCCTGATGATAAGTGATGTTGACCAATTTTTCAATGTGTCTGTTGGCCATCTGCATATCTTCTTTGGAAAAATGTCTATTCAGGTTTTCTGCTCATTTTTTATTTTTTTAATTATTTATTGTATTTTTTCGGTGTTCCAAGATTCATTTTTTATGCACCACAGCTACTGCTCCGTGCAATATGTGCCCTCCTTAATACCCACCACCAAGTTCACCCATCCCCCACCCCCTCCCTTCCAAACTCTGTTTCTCAGAGTCCACAGTCTCTCATGCTTCATCTCCCTCTCTGATTTACCCCAGTTCACATTCCCTTTCCTTCTCTTAATGTCCTCCATGTTGCTTCTTATGCTCCACAAGTAAGTGAAGCCATATGATAATTGACTTTCTCTGTGTGGCTTATTTCACTCAACGTAATTTCCTCCAGTCCAGCCCATGTTGATACAAGAGTTGAGTACTCATCCTTTCTTTTTTTTTATTTTTAAATATTTTATTTATTTATTTGACAGACAGGAATACAGCTAGAGAGGGAACACAAGCAGGCTTTCCGCTGAACAGGGAGCCCGATGTGGGGCTCGATCCCGGGTCTCCGGAATCATGACCTGAGTCGAAGGCAGTCGCTTAACCAACTGAGTCACCCAGGCACCCCAGTACTCATCCTTTCTGATGGAGACATAATTCTGCCCATTTTTTTAAACTGGATTGTTTGTGTTTTTGCTGTTGAGTTATGTAAGTCCTTTACATATTTTGAATATTAACCTCTTATCAGATATATCATTTGCAAATATCTTCCCCCATTCAGTGGGTAGTCTTTTAGTTTTATTGATTGTTTCATTTGCTGTGCAGAAGCTTTTTATTTTGATGTAATCCCAGTAGTTTGTTTTTGCTTTTGTTTCCCTTGTCTCAGGAGACATAGCTAGAAAAATGTTGCTAAAGCTGATGTCAGAGAAATTACTTCCCATGTAGTCTTCTAGGATTTTTTGGTTTCAGATCTCACATTGAGGTTTTTAATCCATTTTGAGTTTATTTTTAATGTATGGTGTAAGACAGTGGTCCACTGGGATGTCTGGGTGTCTCAGTCATTAAGCATTTGCTGTCGGTTCAGGGCGGGATCCCAGGGTCCTGGGAGGGAGGCCCACATCAGGCTCTCTGCTCATTAGGGAGTCTGCTTCTCCCTCTCCCACTCCTCCTGCTTATGTTTCCTCTCACTGTCTCTCTCTCTGTCAAATTAAAAAAAAAAAAAGTCCACTTTCATTCCTTGGCATGTTGCTGTCCAGTTATCCCAGCACCATTTGTTAGAGACTGTTTTTTTCCCACTGCATATTCTTGCTTCCTTTGTCAGAGGTTAATTGATCGTATAATTATGAGTTTATTTCTGGCCTCTCTATTCCATTCTGATGACCTATGTGTCTGTCTTTGTGCCAGTACGATACTGTTTTGATTACTACAGCTTTGTAGTATATCTTGAAATCTTCTTTTTTATTCTTCTTTTTCAAGATCGCTTTGGCTCTTTGGGGTCTTTCATAGTTCCATACAAATTTTAAGACTCTCTGTTCTAGTTTTGTGAAAGATGCCATTGGTATTTTGAAAAAGATTACATTAAATCTGTAGATAGCTTTGGGTAGTGTGAACTTTTTAACAATATCGATTTTTACAACCCATGAACATGGAATATCTTTCTGTTTCCTTGTATCATCTTCAAGTTCTTTCATCATTGCTTTAGGTTTTCAGAGTATAGGTCTTTTACCTCTTTGGTTAAGTTTATTCATAAGTATTTTATTATTTTTGGTGCAATTGTAAATAGGATTGTTTTCTTGATTTCTCTGTCTCCTTCATTTTTAGTGTGTGGAGATGCTGTGCATTTCTATATATTGACTTTGTCTTGAATCAAATAGTTTAAATCCTCCTATTTCATTACTCTTTTTTAAGACTGTTTTAGCTATCTCAGGTCCTTTACATTTTCAGAAGAATTTTGGAATCAGCTTGTAAATTTCTCCAAAAAATATCTTCTGGGATTTTGACAAGAATTATAATGGATCAATAAATCTGATTAGGAAGAATTGCAATATTGGGTTCTTCTGAGCCATACATTTTGTATTTCTCTCCATTGATTTAAGTCTTCTTTAATTTTCTCAGTTTTATACTTTTTAGTACAGAAATGACACATATTTTATCAAATTTATCCCAAAGTATTTAATAATCTTGAGGCTATTGTAAGTAGCACTTAAGTTTAAATTTCTGATTGCTTATTGCTATTAGGTATTATAGACATAATATTTTAATTGATAACTATTTTATTAAAATATTTATTTTAATCCAGTCATATTCCCAAGAGAATTTAAGGTAACGTTCTTATAATGGCTTGACTCTGCAATGAATCTGATCAAACTGATTCACTTTCTTCTGATTTATTTATAGAATACACACTCAAACTCTGGTCTTCGAAAGGATTCTCCTGGTGTGCTGTTGTCCAACTTATATTAAAATTTTAATTCTATTGAATAATAGCTCCTTTAGCTATTCAGCTAATTTAGAGTTAGCCTTAGCAAGTTATTCATTCTGGCTGTCCATCAGGTTGAACTGTTACCGAAAATCTAACACCTGTGCAAGTCCAATCAAGGTTGTCTTATGATACAACTGATTGGTAACACCTGCCTTTAAAATTTGCCAAAGCAACATCTGTTCAAATTTTATGGAATATAACCCTGAAGTTGCTATTGTGCTAGTCATTTGAACAAATTAAAAGCCTATTTTATTTATTTATTTTTACTTTTTTTTACTTTATTTTATTTTTTCAGTGTTCCAAGATTCATTATTTATGCCCCACACCCAGTGCTCCATGCAGTACATGCCCTCAGTACCCACCAGCAGGCTCTCCTATCACCCCACCCCCTTCCCCCAGTTTGTTTCTGAGTCCAAAGTCTCTCATGTTTCATTTCTCTCCCTGAATTACCCTACTTCCCATTTTCTTTTCTTCTCTTACTGTCCTCTATATTACCCCTTATGCACCATAAGTAAGTGAAACCATGTGATACTTGACTTTCTCTGCTTGGCTTATTTCACTCAGTGTAATCTCTTCCAGTCCAGTCTATGTTGCTACAAAAGTTGGATATTAATTCTTTCTGATGGAGGCGTAGTATTCCATTGTATATATGTACCACATCTTCTTTATCCATTCATCTATTGAAGGGCACCATGGCTCTTTCCACAGTTTGGCGATTGTGGCCATTGCTGCAATGAACATTGGGGTACATATGGCCCTTCTTCTCACTACATCTGTATCTTTGGGATAAATACCCAGTAGTGCAATTGCAGAGTCATGGGGTAGCTCTATTTTTAATTTTTTAAGGAATCTCCACACTGTTTTCCAAAGTGGCTGCACCAACTTGCATTCCCACCAACAGTGTAAGAGAGTTCCCCTTTCTCCACAGCCTCTCTAACATTTGTTGTTTCCTGTCTTGTTAATTTTGGCCATTCTGACTGGTGTAAGGTGGTATCTCAGTGTGGTTCTGATTTGTATTTCCCTGATAGCTAGTGATGATGAACATTTTTTCATGCGTCTGTTAGCCATTTGTATATCTTCATGGAGAAGTGCCTCTTCATGTCTTCTGTCCATTTTTTGATGTGTTCATCTTCTTTTTGGATGTTGAGTTTAAGTAGTTCTCTATAGATCTGGGATATCAGCACTTTGTCTGTAGTGTCATTTGCAAATATCCTCTCCCATTCCATGGGTTACCTCTGTTTTGTTGACTGTTTCGATTGCTGTGCAGAAGCTTTTTATTTTGATGAAGTCCCAAAAGTTCATTTTCGCTTTTGTCTCCTTTGCTAAAAGGCCTATCTTAGAAGAAATGGGCCTTATTTTTTTTGCCCTCCACTCCCACCCCACCCCGACTCCCACCCCCATCTCACATAAAGAAGAGAGTTGGCCTACATGTAAGGTTAGAATGCAAATCAGTCTTTTCACCTTTTAGAACAGATTTCTACCTTTGCCTTTTTTTTCATACACAAACTTAGCGATGCTATAGAAAAATCTTGATTCTTTAGGGAGCTCAATTTTGAATTGTCTGTTAACTGGCTATTACTATCAAAATACTGTTGATACAGGGCGCCTGGGTGGCTCAGTGGGTTAAAGCCTCTACTTTCGGCTCAGGTCATGATCTCAGGGTCTTGGAATCAAGGCCCACGTCAGGCTCTTTGCTCAGCAGGGAGCCTGCTTCCTCCTCTCTCTTTGTCTGTCTCTCTACCTACTTGTGATCTCTCTCTCTGTCAAATAAATTAATAAAATCTAAAAAAAAAAAATGCTGTTGACACAAATACTCTTTGAGAAAAATAGTTTGATATTTGAGATAACCATATCCTGGCATCAATGTATCTCCTCAGCAATCTATTATACCTCCACATATGAAAAGCCTTCTGTGGGTGCCTGGGTGGTTCAGTGGGTTAAAGCCTCTGCCTTCGGCTCAGGTCATGATCTCAGCCTCTTTGCTCGGCAGGGAGCCTGCTTCCTCTTCTCTCTCTGCCTGCTTCTCTGTCTACTTGTGATCTCTCACTGTCAAATAAATAAATAAAATCTCTTTTTAAAAAAAGGCCTTAAAAAAAAGAAAAGCCTTCTGTGAGTTACTATTTAATCTTAAGCTTTGATTTCTAAAATTTTTCTCAAAAACTAGGCATGTAAAGAATACTTTCTACACTTTCTATAAAATTGGACTTGAAGATACTATCCCTTTTATTATGCATTATAAATTATATATTATAAACATAACTTGAGTGGCAAATTTTGCCTGGACTTTAAAGCCAGAAATTCAATATTTGCCTCTATAAACAATAGAACATACTTTTTGTTGCTGCTGTTGCTATTTTTTTTTAATAAATACACCTAATAGATTTTGAATTAAGCTAATAAGTCAAAAATAGTTTTACATATATTATTAGAAGATGAAGGGCTATGAAAAGACAGCCCAGCATAAGTGGGCAGGGAATGGGTGAAAGGAAGAAGCATTGCAATTTAAAACAGAACAGCCTAGGTAGGTTTCATTATGAGAGCAATATTAATATTTATGATACTTATCATCAATATTTCAAAAGATTGATAATTTCATAATCTTTGCTGTTTTTGTGTCTCTTTATCGATTTTTTTTCCTGGTTGGGTTCTATTTTTCTATTTCTCTGTAACCTTTGTAGTAGTTAATTAGATGTGCCTTTTACATTTTTGAGTGAATTTTGTTGTCTTTTAAAGAGTGTTGGATTTTTCTGCAGACACAGTTAAGTTACTTGGAATAACTTTGATCCTTCTAAGGCTTCTTTTTAAATGTTGAGAGTAAAGGTTTGGCCCATTCTTTATTTTAGGGATTTTTTAACTCCACTACTAAAGTGAGACCCTTTCTGAAGACACTATTCAATTTTCTCTTGTATTTTGAGATCTTCTCCCTCTAACATTTTGAAATACAGACTATTGTCTGCTCTGTGGGACTTTGGAGATGTTTGGCCTTTCCTCTCCTATGGTTGTTTCCTTTGCCTTCAAAAGTTCCACCTTGCCTATGTGCAGATTCATTCTCAGCCCAAGAATGGGGAGGACTCCACAGAGCAGGTGTTTAGCTGGTTTTTTTGTGTCTTTAGTGTGTTTTCAGATCTCCCCTGATCTCTCCAGCTTCCTCTTGTGCATCCCTCCCTCTCTAGTTCTTGGCCATGCACATTTGAGGTGCCTATCCTTCCTTCCATTCTCATTTCTGTATCTTCAAGGCAGCAAGATCTCCAGACTGCTTGGATTTCCTCTCCTCCCTATTCCCCCAAAACTGTGATCAGATGGTGGGTTGGGCAGTCCTAATGCTCAGCTTCCCTTCTCTAAGAAATCACATGTCTGTGCTGTGTGGAATCCAGAGTTTGAAAATAATTATTTCATTTTTTCCTAGATTTATAATTGTTTAGAGCAGGAGGGCAATTTATTTAGAGGTTAATTCTTCATGAGTGGAAATAAAAATCTTTAGAACGCTTAAGGTAGTAGTTTCAAATTACCAGTACAACAAGATTTTAAAAATATTTCCTAAACTACTAATGACTAAAATCACCAATTTTTTTCTCAGCATTTTGTGACCTATTCTTTTCCCCTGTATGAATTCTCACCAATACCAGAGCGCACAACATTGTGGAATATTTGAGGGAGAAGGGATCTTATTTTTATTTGCGCTGAAAATTGTCTGGATGAAAAATGTGAATATAAATGCTATTATGTGTTTTATGTGTTGTATGTTTCTTCATTTACATTCAAACTACATCAACATGAGCTCCAAAGGAAAGAATTATGTCCCAAGCAAAACAAAACAAAACAAAAAAAAGTGTAACTTTTTCTCTAACTGTAGAAAAGTATTATATAAAAGAAATAATATTCTGAATGGCTGACTTGTAGCTCATGAAATTCAAGGACACTCAATACCTACCCCAAGCAGCCCAGGCTTTCCCCTTGCCTGCAGCTAGGTTCTTCAGACATTAGCAGTTGACTGTATGTGCCTTACCTTAGCAAAGATTTCTGCATTTCAGAAGACTATAAGATGTTTTTTTTCATATGGATGTAAATCCATAGAAATCAGGGCATAAGGTTGTTTTCTTAAAAGCTTACTTTGAAGAATTCTTTTCATGTTTTTTATTTTTCTTTCAGGTTTTAGTGCTTTTGTTTGAGGAATACCGCAGGTGACAAGTAATTCCCTGGAACCCCTTCTGACCTTTAGAATAGCACAGAGACTACAGCACTATATGAGGTGAAACACTGATTTTATCACAATGCCACTCTTTTAGAACTGAGAGAAATTGATTCTTCAGCTTCTTTTTCCAGGTGGGCCCTTTCAATGGCATCATTCTGTACAGACACTGATCATAGACCTTATTTTAAATGGGCAGTGTTTCATGACAAGTTAGTAGGAGTGTATTCCTCTAACCAATGAGGAATAAAATAAAATAGGTATATGTTACATTTTTTTTATGGTTGCTTATCAATATAATTCAGGTCCTTTTGTACTTTAAATGTTTCCTTTTTATAATGATTCTAAAAATCATGGTCATTTATGAGCTATTTTTTAATGTCAATTTATAATTCACATTTAGAAATTTGTAAAGAGCCATAAGGATCCATATACAAATAAAGAAACACATTTCTGTGATATGTAGACATACATGGATACATGAAACTTCACTGTATTCACAAAGGTACTGAGACACGCCTCAAAAATAGAAATATAAAATACTATTTTGCTACTTTGCTAGGGCTGCTGCAACAAAGTTCTAAAAACTGAGTGGCTTAAAACAGTATTGTTTCAGTTCTGGAGGCTCAAAGTCTGAAAGCAAGGTCATTCTCTGTCTGAAACCTGTAGGAGAATCCCTCATTGCCCCTTCCTGGCTTCTAGTGATTCGTCTGCAGTCTATAGTGTTCCTTGCCTTATAGACCCATGTTGGGGACAGTGCATGATCCGCCCCTCCCGCCATGCCCAAGCCACCAGAAACTTTGGTGGAGGTACATGTGAATGTGAATGAAAGTTCCTCCAGGCACACCACCCCCCACCAAGAATTGGAAAGCCACGTACCCTGTGGGCCCGGGCAATATGTCCTGTATGTGCTTATCCAAGACATATTGTTCCATTTAATCCTCCTCCTGGTAATCATATCTCTGTACCTCTTATCTGTATTCCTTGATCCCTTTGCCTCAATGGTCTCAACTTCTGTGAGTTTAAGCAATCACTCTGTACCCTGCAGTAACAATATTAATCCTGTCTCTAGGGCAGGTGCAAAAGCAGTCAAAGATTTAACTACACCACCCAACTTCCTCACTTTGGAATAATAAAAGACTGGGACTCTTGACAGTCAATAGAGACAAAGGCAGAGGCAAAGGCAGAGAGCCTGAGAAGCGAGAAGCAAAGAGCAAGAGAGACAGAAGCAGAGAGCAAGAGAGACAGAAACAGAGAAAAAGGAGAGCCAGAGAGACAGAAGCAGAGCCAGAGAGCCTGCAAAGCAAGAGAGGCCAGAGAACCCAGAGCCCAGAGGCCAGAGTCCAGACCCCAGAGACCAGAGCTAGAGAGCCAGAGCCTAAGCCTGAGCCTGCTTCATAGCTCTCTCCTGACTGACCTCGGATCTGTCAGCTTGCATCAGATCTCCGTGTCCCTGTCATTATTTCACCTGCCAGACATCCTGTGGTTCGGGACCCACATCTCTGCTGAGGCTGGTCCCCAGCAGACCCATCACTCCAATCCTCAGTCTTCACAGGGTCTTCCCTCTGTTCATGTCTTTCTCCGGGTCCACATTTTTCATTGCCCCTTTTTATAAGGACACCAGTCAACTTGGATTAGGGGCTAGCCTAATAACCTCATTTTAATATGATTACCTCTCTGAAGACCCTATTTCCAAATAAGATCGCAATCTCAAGTATTAGGGCTTAGAACTGCAGCAAAGAGGGGGACACAATTCAATCCATAACAACTATTAAGTCATTTAAATGCACACATATACACATACACACACACACCCCTTTATTTAAAACAAAAACAAAAACAAAAAACAACAAATACGATGATAGAACTTGGAGTAGTAGTAATATGTATTGAGTAACATTCCAACAAGCAGGAAGTATATCCATTAGTTCTATGAGGAAATCAATGTATATTCTACATTTGATCTCATTTGATAAAACTGCGGCATAGGGAATTTAAATAATGTACTCAAAGTCACATGCCTATTAAGTGATAAAACCGGGATCAAATTAATGTCTGTCTAAACTAAGAGCCAAGACTTTTAACCACTGGCATTCTTTTTTTTTTTTTTAAGATCTTTTTATTTGACAGAGAGAAACACAGCCAGAGAGGGAACAAAAGCAGGGGGAGTGAGAGAGGGAGAAGCAGGCTTCCCTGCCAAGCAGGGAGCCCGATGTGGGACTCTATCCCGGGTCTCCGGGATCATGACCTGAGCTGAAGGCAGTCGCTCAGCCAACTGAGCCACCCAGGCGCCCCAACCACTGGCATTCTTAAACTACTTTTGTATCATGATCCCTTTGATAGTCTGAGGAGGTACCTTTGGTACCTTTTTCAGAAAAATATTTTTAAAGCATAAAAGGAAACACAAAATGAACAAAAAAAATTTCTATTGAATACAATTATTAATCTTTTTTAAAAACAAAACGATAATATATTAGGCTAAATCACACACAATTGTCATTTGTTTAGGTAGAAAATGTATAAATATTGACAATTTCATATGGTTCATCTGAATGGTAATAATGTGCTTCTTTACTAATAAGTAAGATCAAGTGATACATTTAATAGCTATCAGAATTTCTAAATAAGTATAACAGTATTACACTATATTTGCCATAACTGTAATGTGTTATGAAAATGTTTGTGATTTCTGTTGGTAACAAAACCAAAGATACTACTAATGCTGTGTTGTAGGTATTTTTCCTATTTTAGTAATTGAAGGCGCTTATCAATTTCAGTTAGAGATAGTGAAATAAAAAGTATAATTTTTCGGGATCCTGGGTGGCTCAGTGGGTTAAAGCCCTGCCTTCGGCTCAGGTCATGACCTCAAGGTCCTGGGATCGAGGCCCACATCGGGCTCTCTGCTCAGCAGGGAGCCTGCTTCCTCCTCTCTCTCTGCCTGCCTCTCTGCTGGCTTGTGATCTCTCTCTCTGTCAAATAAATAAATGAAATCTTTTTTTTTTTTTTAGTGTATTTTTCCCATAAAAGTTCAGAGAACCTTTGGAAGGCAGGTGGAAAGTTTATGTACTCCAGGCTGAGCGCCCCCTACACTAAATTCTAGCTAATTGCAGGACATCCTAAGTGATTTTTTATTTGATAAAAATGCTTGAAAAGTAATTGAAATTAAGTTTATGCTTTTTTTTTTTAAGACCAAATAAGACTTTTCTGTATCTTTGGATAGCCCACAGCAGCCATTTTGCCTTATTATTTTGTATATCCCTTGAAGAAGTGCTGTGTGGGGACTGGCTCATGTTTAAATGAATATAGCCATGTAACAGTTACTTATAAGATGTAAAGCAAACAAAAGGCTGCTTAAGATGTTTTATATCCCCATTTATGTGGTGTATTTTAGTTTGCAAATTTTCTCTGAGATCTTTACTCAGTAATGTGTATGTGCACATAGCAACTCATTGTCCAATGTTACATTCTTTAATTTGCTAGTGAAATGGGTAGATGGATAGATGGCAGAGGAGAAAGAACTAATAGCAGAACAAAGGCAGCGTGACATTAGGGCATCATATACATGGTTGCTCATAGGAAGATTTTTTTAGGGGGTCTTTCAACTCACTTCCCCATGGTACTTCATAATATTCTTTGACCTCCTTTGAGGTATTGACACTACTCTTAGAGAAACTATCCTGCACAATCACTACCAAGTTTGATGGAGGAGAATGAGTGTCTCTTTAAGACACAATTTCATTTTCCCTTATTAAATACATTAGGATAAAGGACAAAATTAACCTAATAACACTGCTACATTTGCAAGAACAGCCAACTGTAAAAGAAAATGATAAAACAAGTAGTTTGTAAATTTTCTTTTTACAATACTCTTGTTAAACTAATTTAAGTGTCCTGCCTCCAGGAGCAGCTCAGAGAGGATTTTCTTCAAGTGATTATTCCTAAATAGGTTATTATTTTAAATGGACTCCTTTAAGAGTCACATGCGTAGCATTTGGTTAATCCATTACATTTCCAATTAGAAACAAGTGCTTTTTATGGCAGGCAAATTATTTTATATGCTCCACAGCTGCACTTAGGACAGAAGACTCAGCCCATGACATTCCTCTTGAAAAACATTAAGGAAAGCACTATCTTGTGCCCAAGGGTGATTAAGCTTCTTAAATCACTTCTGATCTGTGATAGAAGTAGTCTCTTCTAATCCTGTTTCTCTGAAAGAATAAACTGTACTCCATATGGGCTTGTAGGACTGAGATACTTTTTGCTCATTAGTCTTTCCTCATGTGTTTACTTTAATGATCACTGGTGAACAGTTGAGCAAGCAACCTCTGACTTCTATTATTTAGGTAACTTACACTGTACTGGCAGGATGTACCCTGAGCTGGGTGCACACTACACATCTGATACTCGGATTTGATCTGCTAATTAGCAATTGAAAAATCTCAAGTTTAGTGCTTCAGATTTTGTCTTGATTCCCATCTGTGTTCTGTCACTCATGAGCTGTATGACCTCTAATAAGTTATGTCCCTAAATTTTAATCTCCTCATGGACAAAATGGAAATAATAACTATCTCCTTATAGAATTAACATAAGAAATGAACGAAAATCTCTCTGTGAAATGCTTAGCACAAATCCCAGATACTCATTGACTAACTACCACTGCTATTATTATTAAAATATGTTTATAAGCCTACCCATGCCCCACCTCAAAGAGGAATGGAGTGACCCTGTCCAGGTTTCTATCACCAGAGTTTGAGGCAAAGAATTTCCACAAGATGCTCAAAACAGAATATCCAAGGTTTGCATTCCATGTTAAAATCCTTAGAAAGTGTGGGCGCCTGGGTGCCTCAGTGGGTTAAAGCCTCTGCCATTGGCTCAGGTCATGATCTCAGTGTCCTTGGATAGAGGCCCGCATCAGGCTCTCTGCTCAGCAGGGAGCCTGCTTCCTTCTCTCTCTCTGCCTGCCTCTCTGCCTACTTGTGATCTCTCTCTCTGTCAAATAAATAAATAAAATCTTAAAAAAAAAATCCTTAGAAAGTGTAAGTTAAGCCAGAGGAATCAAGATCAAACAGAGAAGCTGGCAAGCCCAAATGGGAAATGCAAGACCAAAAACTGAAGATAGTTCTATTTCAAAGTCTAGGTTATAAGACTGGTGGGATTAGAATGTGTTTTGTGTGATTTAATGGAAAAGAATGCTTGGGGAATGGAAAGAAGGTGTTATGATCTGCTCTCATCAGAAACTGGCAAGTCAGTTGGTCTGGCTGGCTCAAAGGTGTAGGGTAAAGTGGACAAAGAGGCAGAGGGTACCTAATCATTATTCACTTTTACGTGCCTATAAACTTCCAGTTTTTGACTCTCATTCTAGAGATACATAGGTTCAAAGACATGGTTTTGGCCTTCAAGTATCTTAGAAGAGGACAGACATCAATAAAGAAATAAAAATTTCCAACTTTCTTGCCTAGGTGATGAGTAAGACACACAGATAAGTAACACATTCAGAGGTGCAGATTTGAGAGTAGATAAACCAGACTATGTTTGGAAATGTTGAATGTGAGCTTCCCATTGGTCATTTAGGACTTGCACACTGATGGTTAAATACTTAGCTGGTGCTTAGACAAGAAGCCTGTTTGTTGTCCATCAGCAGAGGTTTGGGAATTACAGTGAGGAGATGGTGTATTAGTGTGCCCAGACTACAACAAACTAAATGGCTTAAAAACAGATAATTATTTTTCTCACAGCTCTGGAGACTGATAAGTCCAAGATAAAGGTGCTAGCAAATTTGGTTTCTGTTAAGGGCTCTCTTCCTGGCTTATGGATGGCCACCTTCTTGCTATGTCCTCACAGGGCCTTTCTTGGGTGTGTGAACATGGAGAGTGGAGAGTGAGTGAGCTGTCTGGTATCTCTTCTTATAACATTGCTATCCTAACATCGGGATATGTTATCTGTTCCCCTTATGACCTCATTTAATTTCATTACTTCCTTAGACTCACTATTACCAAATCTAGCCACACTGAAAGTTAGGACTTTAACATATGAATTTGGGGAGACACAGTCTATACAAGATATGGAATAAGATCACCAAAGAAATGTAGAGAATGAGAATTGAAGCTAAAAAAAAAAAATTGAAAGTTGGTATTAAAGTGTTGGTAGTAGAAGACAAACTAGTAGGGGAGGCACGAAAGAGTGGTCAGAGGAAGGAACAAATTCAAAAAGAGAATGTTATAAAAAAATTGAGAAAAGTTCAAGTACTGAATAATCAGTATCAGTGTGATAGGTCAAGTAAAAATAAAGTAGCAGATACTTGATTGATGTACAGTTCACATGATAATGAGATAGAAACGTTGAGGAAAAATGACAAATATTTGCAAAGCACATTTAAAAAAATGTTAAATGAGGTGATACCTGGTTGCCTCAGTTGGAGGAATGTGTGACTCTTGATTTCAGGGTTATGCGGTTGAGTCCCACATAGGATGTGGAGATTACATAAAACATAAATAGATGATAGATAGATAGATAGATAAACAAACAAATAAATAAACAAACCAACAAATAAGGAAGTAGAGGTGAACATGTTGTTCTAACAATGTCAAGGGTTTACTTTATTGAATAGAAGAATGTCAATGAGAAATTTGGCATTGTTTTACCTACTGAAATATTAATATTGGGGAATTTGGAAAGGTTAACACAGAAGCATCTCTTAGACTTATAGTGCATTTTCGAGTACAGATGTATTTATTATCTCATTCATTTTCAAAATCTCCTGCAATGGAGATGTTCCTCCCAGCCATGTTTACAAATTAGAGAACAGACTCAAGTAGATGAAGTGATTTTTTCAACATTCTGTTACCTATTCCTGTGACCAGGGATGAACATTCAGGCAGTTCTTCATATTACTCATAAGGTCCCTGACCTATGACCCAGTCTCTCTACTTCATCCAAGCTGCTTTTAAAGTTAGATCATTAATGATATAATGAATATAATTGGGGCCCAGTTGTCATGTGCCATGCCTCATGGTTTGTTCACCATCTCCCGTGCAGGGGCAGGGGGATAAATTAAGCGGCTTTTGGGTATCCTATCCAGTAGCAGCAGTTCTAAAAGTGGGGTTCCTGGATTAGCAGTACTAGATACTGAATTAAATACTCTGAGAGTAGGGCCCAGCAATCTGTGTTTTAATAAGACCTCAAGAGTTACTGATGCATGCTTTAATTTAAAAACCACTAGTATACAGCTATAGAATTCTTTTCTTACACTATTGAGACAGAAAGAGTGTTATGAATGTTCCCAGCAAAAATAGAATCCATCCATCAGTGTAATGGTAAATTCAAGCACATTTTTATCCACATTATTACCACTCTGTCTTTATTTATTATCACCTTTATCTGAAGTAGCCTTTAAGATCTCTAATTTAGTGTCAAAGCAAGCTCTCAGGACTGGTTAGTGGCATGTGAGTAAGTACGTAGTCTATGTTAATGGCATTGAAAGTTGAACTATGTGACATTTTGTTCCTCCTAATTCACCCTCATCTTATTGCTGTTTCCAGAAGTATTAAATGTATTTATCATCTCTTCATGGTTAGAGTATGGAAAAAAAGTGTCCAAAATGTTCATATTTATGTTTTAAGTAATAAAATATGGAAGTTTTTTGAGTTCAAAATAGCACCTTTGTTTATATTTTGAGAATTTTCCATCACTTACAGCTTAAGGAGAAATTTATGTTATTTAATGCCTCCTACTGTATTTCATTTCTTTCTATGAGCAAAAATGATTAGTAGTATATAGGAAGTTTTGATTAGTGATTTTTAGTAGGTTTTAAATAGTTATTTGTCAAACATTATTTTTTCCAAAATAATAACAAGAAAAACACAGAAAGCATTGTCTACTGTGTTGGTCCCAAAATATAAAATGAAGAGAGAGGAAAAACACCTTAGATTTTTGACTTATATCTTCAGCAAACATTATAAATGATGTCTCTGTGGCCCAATCTTATTTGTCTTTACAAACAGTAATTTGGCAAAGAAATATTGTTCTTTCCCACTTGTCATTCTTCATGCCCGTACAAGTATATATGTGTATTCATGGGTTGAGTTCTACTTTTGGAATTTCCTAGTGTTTGTAGGGACAAATATAGCTGTTCTTTTTGATGAGGTTGACAAATGTATTTGTAACCTTTGTTTCTTCATGTAGACACTCTGCTTGCAGAAGTTGTTTATTTCCTTCTGATGACAGCTCACTTCATAGACTGCATCTATATTAAGTTGCAATTCTAGGGCTCCTTCAAGGTATTTTAAAATGCTCTGTTGGAAAACCTATGTTACATAAAAAGCTGGATGATAACATGTGAGGGGCGTTTTGGAGCAGTCATGGCTGTCCATCGATGGGCTGGCTAGAACTATTAGGAACCTGTAGAAGGAGATAGAACTAACTCTGATGGAATCTATCCTTGGATAAGTCATATAGTAGGCCACATTTGACTCTTTCAAGAGCACTTTTAAAGAGATGACATCTAATTTAAATTAATTACAACCTGATAAACAGTATTCAGTATTTCAGGAGAAAGGTGGGCAGGAGAATGGAGTTGCCACCACATGAACATTAAAAACTGAGTTGCAAGAGGAACACGAGTAATAGGAATAGTTACAGAGTCATGGCCCATTCTCTGATTGGCCGTGGCATTCAATACCATTTTGGAACATGCCCTAATAAACTATTAAAGCATCAAAGTCCTCTTCACAGCCAGTCTTTTTTAGCTGAATCCCTCACTCCTAAATCAGTAAGTATTTGAGCTAGTTATCTGGTGCATATACCTGTAATTAATGATCTAACTTAATGTATTCATGTATGCAAATCACAATGGAAAATATCTAAAAATTTCATATGCAAAGAAATTTTTAAAAAGTCAAATACGTAAATCCTACAGTTTCCAAATATGTGTCAGCTTGAAACTTTTTTTTTTATTGTTACTAAATTTTTTTTTCCAGTGTTCCAAGATTCATTCCCCATTCCCCACACCCAGTGCTCCACGCTTTAGGTGTCCCCAGTACCCACCACCAGGCTCTCCCATCCCTCCACCCCCCTCCCTCCAAGTCCCTCAGTTTGTTTCTGTGTCCAAAGTCAGCTTGAAACTTTAAGTGTCACTGTACCCAGTTTTTCTTTGATAAAAGCCAGGGATGGGAACCTGGAATGTTTAGCAGAGAGTTCACAAAACATTCTAATAGGCAGACCATGTCTCTTTGCAGATACTCATCGTTGATTATGTTCTAGGAAGCAAGTTGGACAATATCTTTGAGCTCATCGTAAATTTTTTTAGTGATTGCATGACTCATAGACATATGACTTGTTGAATAGACCAAGCCGATAGAGCATTAAGGATTAAGAGCGATCTTCTGTCAACTGTCATTATCAAGTTTATGAATGATTCAAGCACACTGTTACTCCACTGGGCATCATCCAGAAAACAATCTTCTGTAGGAGACTACATGTTGAGAACAAAATAATTTGGATGGTTTTGAGTTCTTAAACCTCTTGAAATTCTTTTGTCTGAGCCAGGAGAATAAGGACAAAGTTCCTTTGTTCAATGAATGGGTAACAGAATTTGAACTGAGAACTCTGTCTGATCCATGGAACTTCTGTCATGGTCTTATCTCCAGGATGAGCGAAGGGCTGGGATGAGTGCACGGCACTGGTATACCACATCAAGACCCCTTTCCACTAAGCTGCGAACAGGACATTTTTCTTTTCCTTCTGATTTTATATTTTCATAAAATCAGATGTTACTAATAATTTCTAGAAGTTAGATGATATTCTTAAGAAAAAAGAATTATGATCTAATTTTAAAATCGGAGAAGCTGTTTCTTCTCTGGTTCAATGCATGTTCACTGTTGTTTGGCTTGGTTTCCACATCTGTGCTGCAGTGAGCAGCCAGAGGCCCCAGATTAAAGGAATGTTTTCTTAACCCTTGGTTGGGACCTTACTAGCTTCTAGCCCACAGTGACACTTCAGTGGGTTTTACAAACTTATGGAAGTTTCCACTTTTAAAATGTGTATGTCACCTATAGAAAGAAGATAAGATTGGAAGATTGGAAGTTATAGTCACAGTTTTTCCTTCAACTGTATTACGCACAAGTAAAAAAAAAGGCAAGAGTAATCAACTCTTCTTTAGCAATTATTTACACCTTTGCTACATTCCTCTTTCCTCTTTCTCTTTCCTGTCCTCCTTCTTGTAAGAATTAAAGTACAATTTTCATTACTTATGTGGTGCTTCTTAAAAAGGAAAGCACTAAACCCTCCTTCTATAGCCTGAATTAAAATGATCTGAAAGTCATCTTCATTAACATTTTACTGAAGTGTTAACCCTTAAAGTTGGGACTGATAGGGACATCTCTTGGCTCATTTGAATGCAAACTAATGCTAGACATTTAAACTCCAATGAAGAGTAGTAGTCATGTAGGAAACCACTAAGTTTTCACATGGATGCATTTTTTCTTTTTTAATTTTTTTATCGTAAAATATACATAATATAAAATTTACCATCTTAACCATTTTAAGTGTACAGTCCCACTGTGTTAAATACATCTACGCTGTTGCACAACTATCAACAACTTCTATTGCCACAACTCTTTTCCTCTTGTTATAAAGCTGAGATTTTGTACCCATTAAATAATGACTTCCCATTCTCCATTCCCCCTGGACCCTGATAACTACCATTCTACATTCTGTCTTTACAATTTTGACTTTCGACTGCTCTATTTCATATAAGTGGAATCATACAGCATTTGTCTTTTTATTACTGGTTTATTTCACTTAGCCATAATGTCCTTAAATTTCATCCATATTATAGCATATTACAGAATTTCCCTTTCTATTTTAAATATGAGAATAGTTGGTGCACAATATTACATTAGTTTCAGGTGTACGACATAGTGATTTGACAAGTTTATGGTTATGCTATGCTCACCACAAGTGTAGCCACTGCCTGTCACAGGGCAATACTATTACCATACCACTGCCTAATTCCCTATGCTAAATTCCTGTGACTTATTCATCCCATAATTAGTAGCCTGTGTCCCCTTCTCTCCTTCACCCATTTTGCCTATCTCCGTATGCCCCTTTTCCTCTGGAAGTCATCTGTTCTCTATATTTATGGGTATTAGTCTGCTTTTTGCTTGTTTTATTCTTTTAGTTTGTGGATTCCACATGCAAGTGAAATCACATGGTGTTTCTCTTTCTCTACCTCACTTATTTCACTTAACCACATTGATCCATTTTTATTTTCTTCTTTCCAATGAACATAGTAAGAAAATCCAAGAGAGGAAATGTAGAGGGAAAACAAAATCACCTTTAGCAGGAAAATGTCACAACCCCATAGCTATGATGAACAGAAATCTTAATAATTTGTCATGGTGAAAATTGGCTGCTAAACTTTAAGCCCTTGGGTTAAAGCTAATTGCAAGCCAAAATGTGTAGAACGGTACACAAATGTATACAGCTGACCCCTCAGTTGTTCACTGACACAGATAAGATGTGCAATGTTTTCCTGATGTTGAAATGTTCTTATCTACTTTAAGTCCATTTTACCTAGGACTTTAATGCTATTAATTATTTTCTAAATTCTTATTTGGAAACTTTTAAAGATTTTCCCATTTTACTAGATGCGAATTTGCAAACTTGATCCATGAAAACTTCTGCAACAAAGAACTATATCCAGATTTTAACTTTTATGTAAGACATATGCCTTTCCTGGTCCTCTCCCAGTCTTTTACAAATGTGTAATTCACAGAATTAGAAGTAACTTCAAATGGTTCATGTCTAGACTGTAGGTGGAAGTGGCTTGCAGAGATAGAACAGTAAACCAGGACCAGGAAGGAGAAGACTAAAAATAAATGTCAGACACCATGCAAAGAGCACGACCAGACTTTCAGTGGAAAGACAAGGTTTTATAGTCAGGTAGCACTGTGCAATGAGGATAACAACAAAGATGAGGCAAGACACTAAGTGAGAAACTAGGCAGGGTTTAGCTGCTTCTATTATTCTGTGACCATTGTTTAATTCAGTTGTATTTCGTATTTGACTGCCATTTGAGATCAAGGATTTTGCTTATCTAGATTGGTAGGCTTAGGGCATGCTTTATATTACTGCATAAAATAGGAACAAAGTAAATATTGAATGAAGGACTGTGTCAAAAGCCAACTACAGGAGAGGGCTCTTTATACAGGTATAAAAATAGACCAGCATACTAAACAAGAACACATTCTCTTTATTATGAAAGATTTTCTAAAGGGTAGATTTTACAGTTTCTAACTCTCAACAATAAGGAGTTTCTACTTTTGCACCTTATTAGCCTAAGAGTTCAAAAATGCATAGCTGAAAATAGAGATTCCCCTTTCCCAATGGTTCTCATCCTCAGTGGAGGACGAGTGAGGTTCCTCCTAGCTACATGAATCTCAATTAAGTAATAAAGAAGTAATAATGAAAACTTGCATAGGACTCTAACTTCTCAAGACCAGACACTGTATTAACCATGGCACACTAAGCCGATATTGCTGCTGCTGCCACTGATGAGTCTTCAGTGCTTTCTGATTTATTTGATGAGAAGCTGTCAATCTTGGCAGAGTTTCTCTGATGCCAAGAGGCTGGGCTAAAAGCCTACACTTAAGCTTAGGGCTACTGGAAAGGACACCAAACAAAATCCAGGCAAGTTGTTTCAGTGTTTTCTAACCTAGACTTAGCATTTCCTTTTCTTTTCTTTTCTTTTTAAGATTTTATTTATTTGATACAGAGAGAGAATATAAGCAGGGGGAGCAGAAGGCAGAGGGAGAGGGAAAACCAGACTCCCCTCTGAGCAGGGAGCCCCATACAGGACTTGATCCCAGAACTCTGAGATCATGATCCCAGCCGAAGGCAGCCGCTCAACCAACTGAGCCACCCAGGTGCCCCATAGCATTTCTTGTAGTTAAAAAGCCATGTCTTACTAGAATCCTCTATTATTCCCATGGTGGCATAGTACCAGTAGCAAGATAGGGCTGGAAGGGATGGTTTCAGGTTTCTTCTCTTTCAAAAGTTAACACATAATGTCAGTGGATTATTCTCAAAGGTTTGTGTGCAGAAATGTGGCAAATACAAGAAAAAAGGAGAAGTAGTTTGGATACCAATATAATTGGCATGTAATTTGTCAAATATTCATGCTATTAAAAAAGATATTTGGTTTCAAATATTGAACCCAATGTGTAATAGATAATGCTTAAGAAACAAATTTCACAGTGCTTTCAAATGAATGGAGTTCTAAAAAAAAAATAAATTCAATAATTTTTGTGTTGGTAAAATGTATTCTTGTTTTTATTTTAAATTCCTTTTCTTCAAAAGTTTTACATTCACATAAGATTGAAGAGTAATTACTAGTGGAACTTTATTTTATTTTAAGATTTTATTTATTTATTTGAGAGGGAGAGAGAGTGTGTGTGTGCAGGAGAGAAAGCATGAGCAGAGGGGGAGGGGCAGAGGGAGAAGCAGATTCCCTGCTGACCAGGGACTTGATCCCAGGACGCCAGGATCATGACCTGAGCCGAAGGCAGATGCCCAAACAACTGAGCCACCCAGGCGCCCAAGAGGAATTTTTAGTATAGACCATTAGGGGACCCTGAACATATGGTAACAGAATTGCAGTTACATAAAAAGTTTTCTGTACTTTTTATAAATGTGTATTGAAGTATATAATGGTAAAAGGACATGGTACAGAGATTTGTTATAAAATACTTCAGAAAAAAATTAGGAGAACAGATACAACAAGTGAGGCAAAATCATGAAAACTGTTGAATTTTTGATATTTTTATGAGAATGTGGTTTATTTTTCTCTCTACATTTGTATGTTTAAGTTTTTTTCATGGTTTTTACTTAAGAAGTGAAGGTCCTATGACATCCATAAAAATTGAGTCGCTTTTAGCAACCTAGTATGTGGTACAAAGTGGCTGTTTCATCTATGTGCATAAATTGAATAAATTAATTATTGACACAAATTGGTATAAACACATCACAATACTGTTTCAATAAAATCAACTGTTGTTTAAAAATATTTTCCAATGTTAGCTTAGTAAATAGACATAATTCATTTTTTCTTTCTAATTCATTTTTTTAAACTGTTTTTTTTTTAAGATTTTATTTATTTATTTGACAGAGAGAAACACAGCGAGAGAGGGAACACAAGCAGGGGGAGTGAGAGAGGGAGAAGCAGGCTTCCCGCAGAGCAGGAAGCCCAATGTGGAGCTCAATCCCTGGTCTCCAGGATCATGACCTGAGCTGAAAGCAGTCGCTTAACCAACTGAGCCACCCAGGCGCCCCCTCATTCATTTTTTAAAACACTTTTTCTTTAACCAAAACTCTTAATTACCTTCTAAGTCACTGAAATATTGAAACTGATGACAAATCTTGGGCTAACAGTTTGTGTGTAAAAAAATCATGAAATGTATGGGAAGTAGGAAGAGTTCTAATCAGGTTAGGTCTTCACAGTGTGGCTTCATTCTGGAATGTTATAAACTCCTAAAACATGAAATATGTCCAAATAAAACATAAATGCAAAAATGTTTTAAAAAACAAATACATTTCAAACAATCCTCGCCTTGGCCTTCCTATACTAATAGGTATAGTTTTCAACTCCTGACACGATTGTTTTCTGACACACTCACTTTAGATCTTTTCTGAAGAACAAGATAAAGTGTACACATAAATAATAAAATAAATGTTCTGGCCAGCTATGATATGTGGTAATCAAATATTCTAGAACCATTGTCCAATTTCCAGGATGGTTTTTTTTCCTGTGGTAGTGTTCTTGTGCACTTTCACACCTCCTCTGACCTGTGGTTGTCAGGGAAGGAAAATCTCTCTGGAGGTGCCCTCTGTCCTGCTCAGTGGATTAGGTGACAGCACTGTTACAATCCATTGGATTTGATCCTCAGATGCAAGTTCACCTCCGCTAGGTATCGTCCCTCTCTGTCTTGGAGTCTGATCCTTTGTTAGCAGAAACGCTCACTGTGGGCTTGTCACGATGATTTAGGAAAGGCATATTTTACCAAAATAAGAAGCTCAGTGGTGTAGCTGGAACTGATCAAAAGCCATCAGCAAGCTCACAGATTGCTTTTTATGCGAGATTGTCCTTTGGGTCTTTTGGAGGAAAAAACCTCTACACGCACATGATGAAAGCCAGTGCTTGGTCACAAAACTGTGATCCTCAACAGAAAGGAAAAATGTTTATCCAAGTGGAAATGTACATAGATGTGACTAAATGAATGAATGACCCATGATGAATGAATGATCCTTATAGATCCTCCCATTGAAACTTCCATTTGTTTTTTCCCTCGGTCATTCATTCATTTAGTCATTTATTCTTTCATTCTCTCTGATGGACATTATGCTATATGCTGGGAATAAAACAAAGAACAAGAGAGATACTACCTCTACCCCCATAGAATTTACATTATAGTGGTGGATATTCACAAGTAATCAGGCATCAAGTAAAGGGAGAGGTACAGAGAGTAATAGCTCACTCACTCTTCACTGTTATCCCATATGTTCAGAGCTGGAGCAAAATGGAAGGCAATATATTTTCCAGGTGCTTAGGGGGCAACTTCTGCCTTTGTGCTTTTATAGGAGAACACTTAATTAGTGGGAGAAATAGCTTCAATGGGATCAGCCTTGTGAGTGGAAACCAAAGAGATAATCTAGTTATTCTCAGTAAAGGTGGTCTAATGCCAGTATCGAGGCATGGAAAAAATTATGAAGAGAAATATGGGGCAGTCAGACTGGGTCCCTTTATTATCACCAAAAGTAGATGCACTTAAGATGTCTATCTAAGAATTGATTGGTTGTTCCGTATTCTTTCTGGAACATTGATTCCCTCAACTCTTCCTGGATATCTTCTCACCCCCATCCCAGGAGGGCTCCTTCTACCATCTTATCCCACTTGAAGTTCTGCAAACTTGCCTTTTTGGGAGTCAGAGTGTCACAATACAATTTGCTGTTACCATTTATCAATTATTACTTCAGCATGTGTTCTCACCATCTTCTTTATTTTATTCTACAATGAAATGGCTATTTCTAGGAGAGGAAGAATCTTTGGGACTTCATGGTATCCTTGCTTCCCCTCTCATAATTTTTAATCCTCCATGTGTATTATAAAAATTCCTGTCTTATCATTCCCTAATAGCAAAAAAATATTGCCAGTTGATCAGAAGACCTGACCAATACATAGTAGTTGAAAGGGAAAGGACAGATATTTGGGAACCGGAAGGTAAGGAAAAAGAAAGGAGCAAGAAATGGAGTGAAACAAAGAACTTAAATTACGTAGGTCCCAGAAATGTTCACCTTACTGTTGCCAAATTCAAATCTGTCATCTCAGAGCAAGTTTGAAGTCTATAAAATACATAGAATAAAACATGTAATATCTCTAACAGTTCATTTAATGTGAGAAAGTCGGTTATTTGGGGTGAGGGAAATGAGAAAGAAGTTAGAAAAACATACTTTATTAGAAATCTATAGTTATTAATCTGGTTTGGCTCCTAGTTTTCTTTGTGGTCTTGTGATAATCACCTAAAATGTTTGGGCTATAGGATCTCATTTATAAAATAAGGCTGATAACAATTCTGAGGATGAAATTTAAGCAAAAATTAGAAGTAGAGAAGTTAAGTACATAGGAGAATTTTGAAGAGTTGGATGAGAGAATCTGATTGCTTACTATGTTTATTAGTTAAAATTTATTCATACACTTTTTTAGATAGTTTAAACTTGTTTGCCAAAATAAACTGTAATATCTCTAATGAATTGAGGAAAGGATCCTGGTGGTATCACTTTAGGGGTGGAGGTGGGGTATTTTAGAGCCCGACATCAATCCCCTGGATAAAGGACCTCGAATTTCCTCAGGTGTGGGCATGAGAGGCTTTGGCAGCCATTAGCTAGTGGGTGATGTGAAAGCTCTCTGTCATTCTTTCCCTTAATATTGACCCCATGGTTCTGCTGCAGTGAGGTTGACACTTTGGAATCCTACATACTGCTCCAAAGAAAAGAAAACTTTCTGTTGCCACTTGCTTCGTTCATTTCCTGAATGAGAGAAGGAAACCAAAGTGCTGCAGGAAATGTGTTATTTTTGTCTGAACTCAGTTTTTATTCATTCGGAGACGATGAGGGGATAGTCCAGCCACATCCCCCGGCCCTACCCTCACTTGCATAGGAGTAAACTTAGTCCGTCAAATCCGTTTTGTTTGAAAGCCCTGAAGGCCAAGAGCAGTACATTCCCACAGACTTCTTGCTAGAGATGTATGAGCCAACCTGAAAGAGGACCAGAACTTCAGAATCTATTTGAATAGGCCATGTACTGACAGTCCAACTATTGCAGTTAAGGCTTATGTTTCCGGTGGATCTTAGAGCAGATTCTTCAAACTGCAAAGCAACATCTGCTGCTCTAGTCCTCGCTATATGCCAATTACTGTGAAAGAGATTTCTGCTCAAGCCAGATGCAGTTCCTATGATTAAACTCATCTGTGCATTTCTTGTATGCAGCCCATTATCTACAGAGGGCTCTTCGCCAGCTCAGAGGGGTGAATGGAGCTCATTGCAACACTATGCTATAATGAAGCCATTTGTCAGCTTGCTGAATCCTATAAAAGAATTAAGTCAGTTTTCTAAAAATTCAAACTCCCCCTCCCCCCCATCACAACCAGTCTTAGAGGTAGTTATTCCATCAATTATTTTATACTTCAGCCAGGTGTTTTGTTTTGTTTTGTTTTGTTTTTTAATCATCTCTGCAGTTTAGGACTAATAGTGATTGTTCCTCAAAGGAGGGATCCTCGAGAAGATACCAGAGGACTAAACAAAGATAACTCACGGTGTGCTGAGAAGCTTAGGGCAGCTTCTCGTAAGTAATGAGAAAATCTTTTGAGAACAGAAGATGCAATTATAGTCATTATTAAAACAGGCTGGACAGTAATGTGGGTGCAGTGAGGTACACTAGGGAGATATAGCTAAGCTTGTTTTGATTTGGGAAGCCTTGTCGTCTGATGTCATGGGGCTCTGACTGATCTATCTCTTCAATAAGAATTTATTCTGTACCTCCTCTACGCTAGGCATTATAGAAATAAAAATGAAAGAAGTCACTATTTTCAAGATGTTTACAATTCTATTTATACCAAAAACTCATAAAACAAATTATGAAAAATACTATAATTCAGGGGCACCTGGGTGGCTCAGTTGGTTAAGCAACTGCCTTCAGCTCAGGTCATGATCCTGGAGACCCGGGATCAAGCCCCACATCGGGCTCCCTTCTCAGCAGGAAGCCTGCTTCTCCCTCTCTCACTCCCCCTGCTTGTGTTCCCTCTCTGGCTGTGTTCCTCTCTGTCAAATAAATAAAATATTAAAAAAAAAACACTATAATTGAGAAATATGCAGGGTCCTGCTGTGGTAACAGAGAGGAGAGAATGTCATTGATAAAAGTCATTTGCTGAAAGTGTCCGCTTATTTTGGAACAGTTAAAAAAAAAAAACCACCAACAACCTATAACAGTTTTCCAAAGTGGTTCAATTATGTACAGTCTCCCCCACTACTGTGAAAATCAGGCCTAACCTATAGACTGCAAATGTGCAATGGAATAGACTGGGTACTTACCCCAGATTTGATCGGTGATGAGGAAATTGGATGTCTGAAAATTGCTTTGGATCATAGAAGAACCCACAGAAAGCATGCTCATAAGAAAAGCCAGATGAAGCATTTTCAGAATTGACCAGATAATATTTGTAGAGAATTTACCGACATTTCACTGATGAACATGCTGACAAAAGCACACAATCAAGCCTGCATCCCTCAGGGAAGAAAGGGGGCTTATGTTGAGGCATGGAGGAAGAGAATTCCAACAAACTCAGGGTTGTTCTATTGTGTCATTGGGTGGGTGTGACAGAAAGGGGGCTCCGCAGCATCTGCAGGTAGCTGTCCTCAGCGTGGCTGCTGGAGAACCACACTGTTTCCTGTGTTCTGAGACTACAGGGAAAATGGACAAAAGGGAAGGCGTTAGCCGCCTGCTACAGCAATACCAGTTCAATTTTCTCTGAGTCAGATTCTGAGAGCAACACCTTGAGAGAATTTTCTTCCCTTCTCTGTCCTAAAGGGTTTGTATTTGGGCCATAGCCAGCATGAGAATAAGGCAGATTGTGTTATTTATAGAGAATAGTGGCTGGTTTATTTTCCAAACAAATGACTAAGATCCTGTGGAAAACAACATTAAAACAACTCTTGTAAACCAGCTTGCAAATAGGAAACTCCATGTGCAACAGGATATTCTGTCTGTTTGGTTTTAATCATCTCTGACTAAATGTTTCAGGAAGTAGCTCTAGCTAAAATTATATCATTTTATTTATATACCTACCTTATTCCTTTTGAGGATGTACATGACTATGTGACATAGGGACACATGTAGACTTTGGGCACCTTCTCCGGCAGGTGCAAAAATGTTTTCTTTCTACCCCTATTCTGAAATAAAATTCTAAATCACCTAGGGTACATCAGGTCAGAAAAAATTAAAAAGTGGATTGAGTACACATCATAATAAGCCAGCGTCCCACCCATAAGCCCAAATGTTTGGAAGGGCTTCAAAGTGCCCCCTACAGCCTTTGACCGAAGCCTGGCAACTCTGAAGAGGAGCCCAGTAATAGGCACACAGACTGCCAGCTGTAAAGCCAGCCAAAGCCAGCCAAAGCCAGCCAAAGCGAGCTGGCAGAAGGAGCAGCCAGAGAGCCGACCTTGCCAAGACATAGAGGCCAGGGTGACGGGAGGCAGGGGACAGATTCCAAGGGAGCAGAATTGTTTTTAATTACTTGCTATAGTGTTATTCTCGTCCTTGCTCTTTGTGATTGTATGTGGGTTGTTTCAGTCCTACATCCATCATTTCCTCTGACAAGGTTATCGAGGCAGAGAATGTGAAGTGACTTATTTTCAAACAGGGTGGGGACAGGCAGTGAAATGAGAGTGAAACAACCATATCAGGCTGGGCTGGAAAGCCCACATCTCTCCAAATGATGCATCCCAGCAGAGACGAGGTTTTCGCTGCACTAAATTTGAGCAACTGGTAATGAAGTGTGTCTAAGAAGTAATTTAAGAAGCCAGTGCCAACCCTTCCATTTATTCCAGTTAATTTCTTTATTCCTCATTCTCTACCTTCTGTTTCCAAATCCTCTTGCACTATTTCTTAGACCAGGGCAGTCTTTATAACTAGCTGGATAGAGTAGCAAATCGTAGTAGAAGTGATGATAGTGGTAATAGCTACTCTTTATTAATCAGCTGCTACATTGCAGGTTCTGCACCAGGTGTTCAGTCATTGTAACTACCACAGATATCATTATCCCCGTTTTGTAGATTAGCATCTACAGGAGATGAGAATTTAAAAGAGACATCAATAGGTCAACAAAAATCCACCATAGACAAATGCTTTGATGGCAGAGAACAGCAAGCTGTGACAGTACCTAAGAAGGTCATCTGGCTTAAATTCTGGCGGGGGCGGGGGAGGGGGAAGGAGAGGGAACAACTAGGTGGTTGTCATTGGAGGAAGTCCCATTTGCAGTGAATAATGAAGTAATGAAGAACACAGAATATGCAAGAGTAATGAAGAATAAATAAGAATTAGCCAGTCAGTAAGAGTGGGAAGGGTCTCTAGGAGAAAGTGACCTTCATATGACAGACTTGAAACAAAAAAACAGCTTAAAGTGGCTAGAACACCGAGTATGAAAGGAGTATAAATGAGAGGTAGGACAGAAAATGAGAAGTTTTCCTACCCCATGCAGAGAAGTTTAAATTTATTCTTAGGGAGATGAAAATATTCAAATGGTTTAAAGATTTGCAGTTCAGAAAATAGATTGCAGAGAGGAGAAGTGGACGGCAGAATGCCTCCAGGTAGGGGGCAATTCCAATAGACAGGCACATACTGGTGATGCTCTGAATAAGGAAAGATCTTGAAAATGAATCCATGGGCATGATGATTGAATGTGGATGGTAGAATGGGGAAAGACAGCAGTTTCTGCCTACACTATGGTCTTGAAAAATTGTGTGGACAAAAATGTAACTCACTAGAAAAGGCACCCAGGAGACGGAATAAGAAGAGTGTGAGTGTGTGTGTGTGGGGGGTGGGTGTGTATGTTCTGTAGTGTTGATGAAGGATGGTTAGGCAATGAATCCTGGTTGGGGACACATTGATATGGAAATATATGGTAGTTTATGTAAGCCTTGTACGTGAGGCCCATCAACTCTGAAACTATGAATTCTAAAACTATTATCTTTATCTTAACAAATTTCCAGGCAGAGGAAAGGACAGTAGGACCTTCAGCATTCTGGCTTTTGAGAAAGGTATAAGCCCTTTAGTATCGTTTGTCTTTTTGCCCATCATCTCCAGTGCCAGGCTTGGTAGAAACCTATGCCATTCTCTTTGCTTTGTCTTTACTGAGGCTAAAGGGGATACTGACCATCTTTGCAACAAGCTCTGCTCCTGGACTTAATAATCTAAGAGGGTGGATGAGTTTATCAATGGAAGGCGAGACTGAGAAGATAGCATCCCAGGAAAAAAAAATAGATGACTATTTCTCCCTTAATAGTAGTTACAATCTTTTTAGCTCATAGCAGATCACGAAACTGATTCTAGATTACCTGGTAATTTTCCATGTTACTGAATATATTGTTGGTAAATTAATCTTTTTCCTTACAGACATAGTCAGTTTGTTCTGTTTATAAATTAAAAACTAGCCCAGTTTGAACCTTAAACTCTTATCTGGGGAAATAGAACAAAGAAAACTAAGATGTAGATATTTGGCTATTCAAAACCTAAGAACACTAAACAGAGTTGGAGTGGTATCAGACCTCTGTGTTATTATTGATAGAATTCTTCAACAAAACTCCATACTTCTAATAGCATCTTAATGCTTATTTGCATTGTTTTCGCACACCTACTGCACCTATCTTTGTTCTTGCTCCTTGGTGTATCTTTTCTGCAGTATGTTCCTAATTGATCACTGCCCTTCATTTACCTTGTTGACCACTTCTGGATAATCGTCCAAAATGTCTCTTTTCACACACGTTCCTCCTTTCTGCCAATTTCTGCATAGGACTTCCCTTCCTATAAGACCCAATCAAAATTTCTTTGCTTATCATTTAAGTCTCCCCACTATCTGGAAACACGTGATCGCTCCATCTGGCCACCACCATTTCCTTAGTACACAACTCTCCCCACATGCATACAACATCACTTCTACTTTTTTTACTTTTCTGTAGTTCTCTACAACTTGATATTCTCTCTGGGCATCAGTCCAAATGCTGCATTGTCTTAAAACCCAAATTGAAACTTTTCCCATTTTAAAATCAAATAAGCAACCTCTTTTAATTAGCCACTACTTTTTTCCTTTTCTTAATATCTGGAGTACCTGTACTATGTAAATGCAGAAATTTGAAGGGAACCCAAAATCATTTGGACCAAATGTCTCATCAAACTGATATGTAAACTAAGCCCTCCAAATTAAATTGACTTTTGCCAGTATACTCTATGCAATCTTGTACCTTATCTTACACTGATTACTAGGCTTGCAGGCTTTATCCCTGCATTAGAGTGAAAACTTAACCCTGGCTGCCACATTTTTCATATCCTCCTCAATGCCCAGTGCCCTATTGAGCTGAATTCAAACTAAAGCAAGTTGTATTTTAAAATTCACCTAGACTTATCTGTTCCAGAAAACTAATGCTACATTATTTGAGGATTTAAACATCCACTTTTTAATTTTGTTTTCCAAATTTGGATTTTCATGTGTTTTATTTTTTCCAAGTGGATACAACTAGTCAGAATAGATTGAGAATATATACATTTTATTAGGCTGAGTAATATTAGCTGGCTGAGTAATATTAGCTAGTAATATTAGCTATATAAAATATATACATTTATTAGGCTGAGTAATATTAGCTAATTTAGCTGACTGCTAAAATTCTGCTGAACTGTTCCCAGTTCAGAGAGGAGAAAAGGCACAGGTTATCACTTGGTTTACAGGCTTCTGAACATGAATCAGATGCTTATGGGTCTTTAGAATTGGATGTTTAGCTAATGTGAAGCTTCACAGCATGACAGCACCTTACTTCCCCTCCTGAGATAGCTTACAGGTGATAGAAACAGGTACCGAGAATTACTTGTTGCCTAGAGGGTTAAGAATAGAATGTAGTCCTATCATCACTGATGATAAAAGTGAAATCAAAACATAAATAAACAAAATAATGTGAGGCTTTTTATAGAACATCTCCTATATATAACAGTATCCATATGCCATCTGTTTTTCAAGTCTTAATGACACATTATAGCTAATACTTACTTTTTTTCAGTATTAGGATAAAACTTTTTGAAATCCCATTCCATCTCCATTACCTATAATTGTTGGTGTGATAATAAAAAAAAATGCCATCTCCAAGTCCCAGATGTTGCATTATTAAGTAATTTTTTTATTAGTGATTTATTGTATTCTTACAGTGTTTTTAAACAAAATTTATTTATATACGAGATATTTCAAACTGAGTCATTTATCTCTTTTGGTATATAGAGTCATAGGCAACCACAACTGTAAATGTCAGCTCCTCAACCAACAACTCACACATGCTCGATACAAATGTTATAAATAAGTATATAAAGTTTTAGAGTGCTTAATAAAAAGTTAACGGTTTGCTGACATGCTTATTTCCAATTTCTTGGTGTAGTTCATTTCCAGAATATCTGGACACATGTGGAAATGATGCCCTTTAAACATTGCCAACTTTTTATATCCACTGCACATAACTTGTTTGAGCTATTAAGGGGGAAAAAAAAAACCTGTAAAACAAGATGACATGACAGGGGATAAATGAGCTTTATGCAACAGGAAAAAAATTGTCCTGCCCACCAAAATATCCTAAAC
This sequence comes from Spilogale gracilis, assembly GCA_004023965.1. Lineage (NCBI taxonomy): Eukaryota > Metazoa > Chordata > Mammalia > Carnivora > Mephitidae > Spilogale > Spilogale gracilis. The sequence goes on from PITA01003260.1 coordinate 62,443, forward strand.
AAACAGCTAAAGAAACAGTTCTGGAGAAGAAAATATTGTTTAAAATTTTCATCTTTGAAATAATGTTGCTTAAAACAATTTCCACATAAATGATATTCAGCATATATGAAGATTGTGCAAAGGTTCAGTTCTTTATATTGTGGTTGAGATTTATAGACCTTAAAACCTTGAAGCTATTGGACATTCATACTGAACTCAATTGGAATAACATCGCAGGTTGTAGGTCACAGTAAAAAGAGGATAAACCTCTACACATCTGGTCCTCACTCTACAATGGAGAATATGGTTTGGACCGAAATGAGCAGCCTCACTAGTCAAATAGGGTTAAAACCACCTGAGCAGATCAAACCAGGGAAATGATCCTCTCTTTGTACAAGCAATTCAGTGTAGAATTGGAGGCACTAAAGTTCAGCAACCCAAGAGTACTGATGAAGCAGAGAAAATGGGATCACACCTCTACAACAATCTGTTTCCAGTGTGAAACTTGTAGCTTAACCTAAGAGAAAAATGGGGTGGATGTTTTGTCTCAGAGGACAGGGAAAAGAGGAGCCACAGAATAAGTTCATCTTGGTTAATTTTGTAGCCTTAACCTTTTACTTAGGATTTGAAATATATGCAAAATCCACAGAAAATTCCATTTAGGAGGTGAAAGTCATTAGTAAACTGTAATAATTATCTCCAAAATACATGCCAAAATAGGTTTTTGTGTATGCATGGTGGGAGGGAGTTGGTTTTAGGGCTTTATGCCTCTCATGCATAATAATACTTCATTGAAGACAAGGTTATTTTGAGTAAGTGGGAAAAATAAATGAAAAAGAGGCATAGACAAACCAGATATATATACTTACTAGCTGTCTCAGTTTGGTAGTGCTATAATAAATATCACACACCAGGTGACTTAAACAATAGAAATTGACCTTCTCACAGTTTTGGAGGCTAGAAGTCCAATATCCAAGTGTCAACAGGTTTGGTTTCTTTTAAGGCTCTCTCCATGGCTTTTAGATGGCCATCTTCTCTTTGTCTTCACATGCTCTGTCCTCTGTCTTGGTGTCATCTGTGTCCAAATTTCCTCTTCTTATAAACACAAAAATCATATTGGATTAGAGCCCACCTGTACGAGCTCATTTTACCTTAATTATTTCTCTAAAGACCCTATCCTTATTTTTTTATAATAATTTATTTTATTTTATCAGTGTTTCAAGATTCATTGTTTATGCACCACACCCAGGTCTCCATGCAGTACATTGCCCTCCTTTATACCCACCACAGGCTCGCCCATCCCCCCATTCTCATGCTTTGTCTCCCACTTAGATTTTTCCCAGTTCACATTTCCTTTCCTTCTTTATCCATTCGTCTGTTGAAGGGACCTTGGCTCTTTCCACAGTTTGGCAATTGTTAAAGGCCCTAAATACAGTCACATTCTCATGTACTGGGGTTAGGACATCAACATATGAATGGGGGGGAATAGTTCAGCCAATAACAGTAGCTCTGTAGATAAAGATTGAAGTAGATACTTAAAATAGCCTCATATAGATAATATAAGTCAAATATATTTTTGTTTGCTGCTTCACAAAATTCAAGGCAAATGTGCAGGTTGAGAGCTTGAGTATCTAATACCCTCATATTTTGCTTCTCTGTATGCTAGTACATTCTTTCCAGCCTTGTTTATGTCTATTTACATTCATTTTTGTACTCTACAAGATTGTATGCTTCTTAGTACTGAGACTACATAAATGCTCTTATTGACTAGATTCCTGATTTTTCAATCTGTGGAATTCAACCCATGAGTAGGTCATTAAATAATTCACTGGGTAGTGACTATTATTTCAACAAAAGAAACTGAAAATATTACACTGTGCCAAAAAAATGAAGTTATGTCAGGGAATATAATAGAGTAAGAATGTCCATAAAAGCAATAAAAACAATGGCAAAATAGAGTCAACTTTTTCAGAACTTGGGAAATTAAATAAAGGCTTTCAGCAAACTGAGGAGCTGGCTGGATCTTTGTAAAAATGGGTCATTTTGTAGCATTTTACCTTGCCCTATTCCCATCTCCCACAGTAGACTTGTAGAACAATAGCCACAATCATAGTGAATCCAGCAGACTGGTGACCACTCGAGGAAGTCCCATTAGGATGGAGCTTTTTCATACCACATCCCCAAATAATTGTCATTATTTGACCGGTCTGGTGGTTCCCTGGAAAAATCCACTCACAAAGCTGAAAACAGGCACTTGTTAAAAACAGTCAGAGGCAACTGTTGAACATCACAGGTGCCTGATATAGTAAATAAGAACTAGGGCAAACAGTTGGCTAAAACGTAAAAGGAGAATCTGAGAAATGATGTCCCTTGGAAACTTTGCCAAGTTCTGATACATTTTTTGGAATCTAGCAGGCCAGATGCATACAGAGGACTATGCATGTGTCCAAGGCTTGGCATTGGATCTCTGCATAAGCAGGAAGTTGCATATCCTAAGACACACTAGGCCCCTCCCAAAACCACTGAGTTGTATACTTTAAAATAGTAAAGTTTATCGTATATGAATTACATCTCAATTTTAATATATGTTGGTCTTTATCTGAAATTAAATAAAAATGAAAGTAGGCAGCCTTTACATAATGTTGCTAGGAGAAAGCCAGATACTTTATTCACATGAAATTCAAAAATAGGCAAAATTACTGTTTATTGATTAAAGTTCCAGATAGTGGTTATCTCTTTGAGGAATGCCCTGTGTAAGGGGACATGAGGGAGACTTCTTGGGACCTAGAAAATGTCTGTCATGATAGAGGCTGTGGTAACATGAAGGGTATTATAGCTCTATGTATAAATTCATCAAGTAGCACATGTAGGATATGTGTGCTTCACTGTAAGAGGTCTACCTCCATAAAAATGAAAAAAAATATGAGGGTTGCTAGGGGGCGGGGGTGGGGAGGAATAGGGAGGCTGGGTTATGGAAAAAATAAAAATTAATTAAAAATGAAAAAGGAGAACAGCTGCTGTTATGTCACCATTTTGCTTTAATTGAATACACGTGTACGTGCATACTGGGTCATGATGTAAAATACATTTATTTCTATGGGTATAATTGAAGTGTTGGGAAATCCTGAACTAGAATGCTAGAATTCTGTGGAAAACCTGACCTGCTTTGAGATAGGAACAATTTGAGCTTACCAGGCATATTTCTGAGAATACAGTGAAAATAGAGTACAGGTTGCAGCAAGTGTTCTAACTAATAAATCAACCCCACAGTGATTTAAAGTATTCCAGTCTTGTTACAACACTTTGGCCCTAGCTTTTGCTGTACTTTCTTCATGGAGCTTCCTTCACACCAAATCCAGAATGACCTCTTTCTCTTCTAAAGCTTCTATTTTTATTGGCATCTCCATTCTAGCATATATAAACATCTGACATTGACCTAGCATAGTGTATATACTATTTTCCTTTCTTAACCATAAAATCCTAGATTCTAGTCATTATATTATTCTTTTCTTTTTTCTCCATAAAACTTAACATTAGTTTGCCCTTGATAATGCATAGAAGAATAAAGACATTAAGAAATTAAGAAATCATTAATATAATAACTTTTGAAATATATGCCTTAGTAAAATTAAAACACAGAAAACAACAGAAGCTGCCAAGGATGCAGAGAAAGGGGAACCCCCTTACACTGTTGGTGGGAATTCAAACTGGTGCAGCTACTCTGGAAAACAGTATGGAGGTTCCACAGAATGCTACAAATAGAACTACTCTACAACCCAGCAATTGCATGCATTACTAGGTATTTACCGAAAGGATACAAAAATACTGACTCAAGGAGACACATGTACCCCAATGCTTATAGCAGAATTACCAACAATAACCAAATTATGGAAAGATATCAAATGTCCATTAACTGTTGAATAGCTAAAGAAGAAGTGATATATATATGTGTATACACACACACACACACACACACACACAATGGAATATTACTGAGCCATAAAAACAAATGAAATGTTGTCATTTGCAACAATGTGGGGGAGCTAGCATGTATTATGTTAAGCAAAATAAGTCAGAGAAAACAAATACCATATGATTTCACTCACATGTGGAATTTAAGGAAAGAAAAAGATGAACACAGGAGAAAGAAAAAAGGAGAGAGGAAGGGAAATCATAAAAGAGAATCTGAACTGTAGAGAACAAACTAAGGGTTGCTGGAGAGGGAGTGTGCAGGAGTTGGGGTAAATGGGTGATAGGTATTAAGGAGGGTATTTGTTGTGATGAGCACTGGGTGTTATATGGAAGTGATGAATCACTAAATTCTACTCCTGAAACTATTATTATACTGTATATAAACTAACTAGAATTTAAATAAAAACTTAAAACATTAAAAAATGAAATATAGCCTTAGAAGTTGAAAATAGATGTATAATGTAATCTAATATTTGTGTACAAAAAAAGCTGATCGAATAATATAGAAGCAAAAGAAAGTGTGTAAATATATATATATATATATATATATATGTTTGTATTATACAGTCTATTGAGTAGGTATCTAGAAATTTATAACTATCATTCTTTAGTAGGTCAATGTGATTACTGATTCAGAGCTCAAAAGTCCCCTTTTCCATTCTGTACCTCATATACAGGCTGCTAAACCGAGTTCATAGTTCACTAGTGTCAGGGAAACCTGGGGAAAATGCATAAGAAATAAAAGATTTCATCCCAGAATTATACCAAAGGATTTTTGACTCTTTAGTAAATAAGACAATCATTTATCATCACTTGACTTGGAGATACCCAGGAAATTTGAGATAGAGCTGTTACTTACATATCCTCAAAAAAACAATAAAAACAAAATTTGTCTCCCTAATTGAATCTTATTCTTTATGTGATATTTTTGCTGAAGATGAAAACCACAGAGGCCAGATAGGAACCAAATATGTATTTCTTCAGGCCTGTGCCTTTCGTAGGCAGCTCTTGTGTTGGCAGTTTAAGCTGTCTGTGATCTTTCTCTTGGTAACTGCTGCTACTCTTTGCTGATTGACTGTCCTTGATTGGCCAGTGGGTGGTGAACAGCAGGAGAGAAAGACCACACAGCCTTCACAGCAATGAGGAAGCACTTAAGACATTTTTCAAGGCCTCAAGTTGTGTGGTGTTTATTTTCTTTCAAAGGCACACATGTAATGAGTGGCTCAATCTTAGCTCTAAGAAGAGAAATTGCCTTTGAAAAGCAGAGTTCTTACAAAAATATATGCCTAGTTAAAATCCAGCTATTGCTAAATTCTCATTTTATTATAATCCTCTCCATGCCTCAACTTCTCAATCTGATATAAGGTGTGTGAATCTTAAATTAAGCATCTTAATTTGAACATTTAAAAATAAGGGGTGTGAACCCCATGCTTAGCCGAATTCTTTACCACTAATTTTGAGTAAATAATAATAGATCAGCTTCCCCCAACTTTAGTATCTCACTTTCATAATCATAAAATTTGTACTTTAGAAAAGTCAAGATCTGACATTCATAGACAATTCTCTTTAGTGTGCATGATGCCCTATTGTTAGCTAGTTGAAAAGAAAGAGATGGCAAAATAAAAGTAGTTTTCATTAACTTTAACACTTGTGTATTGAGTCAGGCTTAAGCATTTATTTCAAATTCCCTTTTGTTAGTGTTAGGAAAGCTTCAGCCACCTAGATTTCAGAAAGTTGCAGTTAAATCACTAATTGTCATGTCTGAGATTTTATTTCACCCTTCTTACAAACTAATACATTTGTTATTGTTGTGTGGATTCTTGTAGAAGACACAAGACTCCTGGTTCAGAGACAAAGGATTTTATTACAGCGCAGCAAGCCATGTGGGCATCAGCATGATGTGTTGGGTCCGGTTGTTCAGACTCCTATGGGGGTGAAGCGGAGGGCTGGATGGGCGCTGTGGCCACAGAGGGTTTGTGTGCAGTTAAGAGAAAAGAAGGAAGCATCATGCCCAGAAAAGGTCAAGGAGAATCCTGAATTTTCAAAATAACCCCAACTCTTTTCCTACTGATGATTGCCCCCAGAAGTCAACCAAAAACAAAACAAAACAAAAACAAAAACAAACCACTTTTCTGAGGATAGTGGCCTTCAGGGACCAAACTACCTTACTCAGGTATATAGACCAGGAGGAGATAGGGAGAGTAAAATATTTTTTAACTGTTTTTTTTAAGATTTTATTTATTTGACAGAGAGAAACACAGCCAGAGAGGGAACACAAGCAGGGGGAGTGAGAGAGGGAGAAGCAGGCCTCCTGCCGAGCAGGGAGCCCGATGTGGGACTCGATCCCGGGTTTCCAGGATCATTACCTGAGCCGAAGGCAGTCACTTAACCAACTGAGGCACCCAGGCACCCCCTTAACTGATTTTTTTAAGGAAGACTTTCCAGGTGCTCAGCAATGCTAGATTTTTTAAGATGATAGGGAATGTGGGATATCCATCAAATACCTTAATAATTGGCCCATTTTGGACCAGCCTTTGTGACATGTTATTTTTGACCTCTAAATAGACTGAGAAGCTGAAAATATGACACAGTTTAATTTCAAGACCCACAGTGCTGTGGCCAGAGTTGGACAATTAGATGGGAAACTGAGAAAGTTTCAACAATGGCACAATAGCAGTAGCCCCAAGAGGGGATCAAGTTGATGAATTAAATTTGTCAGGAGTAAACAGGTTCAGTATCTCAAGCAATGTGTCCTTCTTCTCTGTAATTCTGTAATACACATAGTTCAAGCTTGGCAGGAATCTCAAGTCTAACAAACAGGGGTGGCTTCTGCATCTGAAACATAAAATCCTTTACTGTGTATCTGGTCTACCATGGCATATCTGTTACCACATCTGGTGTGCCAATGAATCCAGGTATCCATGGCAGTGACCTGGGTGATGTAGGATTTATCTTCTTCTTCCTTTTTTTTTTTTTTAAAGATTTTTATTTATTTGAGATAAAGGGGATGAGGCACACAAGCAGGGGAGCAGCAGGCAGAGGGAGAAGCTCTCAACTGAGCAGGGAGGCTGACACGGAGCTCAATCCCAGGACTCCAGGATCATGACCTGAGGTGAAGGCAGATGCTTCACCAACTGAGCCACACAGGTGCCCCAATCTTCGTGATTCTATGTGGTCCCATTAGAGAATGGGTCAGTACAATGGCACTAAGGAGGAGTATCTTTAACCTGACAATGTGAGCTCTTCTAAGCGGCAGTCAGATCACAGGTCACTAACAGCCCAGGAGTCAATAAAATGAGCAAGATTCATCAAGAAGAAGACTGATCAGGGCTAGGAGGGCTGACTTGAGTTCGCCTACCAAAAGGATTGAGAGCATCTGCTTTTGGTTTTGCATATTTAACTTGGAGGCCAAACAGGGGCATTGGCCCAATGGACAGCATTAGGTGTCAGTTTAGCAGAACTATCATTGCACCAGGCCCTGATATTTAAGGGAACCCCTGTGAATCTAAGCATCCATTGTTCCTGTTGCTTTACTTCAGGCAGTGGAGTGAGCGATTATTTCCCCCTAAAGGAGAAAGTCGCCATTTCACGTAAAACAGAGATGACATCAAGGCAGGCTAACTGCACTAATAAATATGCCATTTCCACATGACTGGTGAAGCCTATCAGGTCCGATCTACCTTTTAGTCATAAGGTTCAAGAAATAAAAATGTCAAATTGGAAAGTCACAAGGTTTTCATGAGTAAGGTATTCATTCCATTCCATCAAGAGCATAGTAGGAGCAGGCCCATGACTGTTATTTCAAAAGGGGTCTACTTGGTGGCTTGTTAGGCAGATGGCATTGTCTCACTGGGAAATAACCTCTCTGAATATTCCCATAGCCTTTGCATCTTTAAAATTATGATTTCTCTTTCCCCTTCTGGGAATTTTTTTATTGTTTATGCTGGAGCACCCTGGAAAAGACAATACATACAACAGACCCCAAGCAAGAAAATTCCCTCTGGCACTCATGAGATGGGGACATGCAGGCATCTAACACACCATTCCATTATATGTTCAGATGTGGGAGCTATAGAAGAGTACAATAAGTTAGTCCAGTGTGCCCCACACATAATGTTACCTTAATTTTCCTTTCAGTTAATGGGAGCCCCATCAAAACCCCAACAGTTGAGTTTGAACACCATTTTCCCCTAAGGGAACACAGACCAACAGGTTAAAAGGTGTATGGCCTAGAGGCCACAGCAACAGCTGCAGGGAGATCACACCATCTCCCAGTAGGGAATGCATGATGGGCGGGGTAGCAGAGGAGGCGTCTCATAGAAGGCAGTGCAGGGATTGGAGGGAGCAGAGAGAATTTTTTTCTACCTTGGATCCCTTACTCTGGAGTGGAATGCAAACACAGCATAGTTTTCTTCCCTGTACACCTCCCAGCGTCCAGGCACCTAGGACCCTTTCTGCCCCTATCCATGTCACTGTGGCACCAACCTCACAGTCCTCAGCTCCTCTGGTCATCCCATTGCCAGCCATGTTGGGGTATAGCAGGTTCACCCACATGGCTGGCTCTTCATTTACTTTTTTTCAATCAGCTCATGAGCAGGCCAGTGAAATAAACATCCTGTGTCTTTTGTTCAACCAAACATCTTTGTCAAATAACAAGGTCACCTTTGCTGACATCCTTGCCCTGCAACCACAGCCACCTTGCCTTTCAGGTGGCACTCTGAGGCTTACTGTCCCGTTGTCATGGTAACATCTTTCCCTCTTCTTGCCTGAAGGAAAGTAAAAACCAAGGCACCTTTTGGGCGATGGTTTCAACATTACTTCTCACCACCAACCTCATTAATAGATAGGGCAAAAAGAGACCCTTACTCTGTCCGGTACCCCCCATTCTTGCCCATATCTTGGACAAGAGCACTTGTTATTAGATTCCAGGGAATCCTTCATATCCCTGAATGTGACCTTTGGGATTTTGTCCTCCTTCTACCAGAAAGCCATATGTCTTCCAATATCTTATCCTAGTCACAAAACTATTGAGTATGAGGTTTTTTCTTTAAAAGCTAATAAGTTAACCTATTACTGTTTCAAGGATATGAGGATACTGACAGAAGATACCAGACTTCTAGGTCAAAGACCAAAGAATGTATTACTTACAGCCCAGCAAGTGGCATGAGCATCAACATGTTTGTTTTGGTTCTCTTTGACCCCAAGTTCCATGGTAGTGATAGAGAGGACCCCGATGAATGCTGCACGTACAAACTGGGTTTGCACGGCAGCTGAAGAGCACTTGTGGAAGCTCATGTCTGAGGGCAAGCAGTAAGCAAGCCTGCTCTTTTTTCTGAAGGGAGCCAAATTTGTATAATTGTAAGGGGAGAAACTAATCTTGAAACCCAAGTCTGACACAAAGGCTCATTCTCTTATCCACCATGACAAATGTCTCTCAAGCAGTAGGTGTGACAATAGATGTCTATTGTAGTATTCTTCAGAATACTACATCCATTGTAGAGGATAGATAGACATCTATTGTATTCTGAAGAATACTACAATAGATGTAGGCTTTTTAGCGTTGGATACTTCCATAAAGACACTTTAATAACTAACAAGTTTAAATACACACATTACGGAAGCAGAACACATTTCTGATGAGATTACCATGATAATAGTTTCATTCTCTATGTAGATGCACACAAAATGTTCATATGACATCTTGAAAGGTAAACACTGGCCTTGGTTTCCACCAGACTGTCCTAGTCTATACCTGTTGTTCCATTGTATTCATTAATAGTGCTCCCACAGGATATCAAGATCATTGATCCTCATGGTTTCTAATCTGAGGGTAGTTTTCTTCAGAAGGTAGTGAAAACATAAGGGGAAAACAATAATTGGAGATGTTATATATCAAAGGAGCAATTTCAAACTTTATATGTAAGAGCAGTCTTTTCAAAACAATTAGTTTGAAAACTTATCTACTAAACCCAGTAGCTACTTAATTGACATTTTCTAATGTGCATCATTGTTCTTCTGATCATTCCTACTTTGTTTTCCCATTTTCTGATGACTCAGATTCCCTACCTATATCCATCAGATAAGCTCTGGTCAATGTATACAGAAGACAAACGTGTTAGGAAGGAATAGAGGTCAGTTTATAACTTTGAAATTTAGTTCTACATTCTAAAATAACATTTAACAAGTATTTTAACTAATCACTGGCTATGGGTATGCCATTAAAAGCTCTAAATAGGAAGAATAAACTTTAAATCAATTTCCACCTATGCATTAATTACCTAGCAGCATGCCTACATATATCTGAAATATTATAGAGAAACATTCAGAGTAATAAGAGCATGAGTTATAGTTGAACTTATAGTTCAAATATACACATATATGTGAATATATAGGTGAAATGAAAATATAAGGTAAATGCAAAAGAATTAATTCTTGATAATTTTCTTATTGGTAAAATCACATCAGTTTGTAAAAGTGGCAAGAATGAGAACACAATAGACAGCAATAAAAATGCAGGTACTACTTCCAGGATTTTTCACCTAATCCGGAAGAGAAGATACTCTCAAAGAAACTTATATAGGTTTCTCCTATCTGAAAATAGAGTGTTCCTATGAAAACTTTCATATGCCTAAAGGGCATAAAGCAAAGAAGCAGTTACCATTAATTTGCATGGAAAAATTCAAATGTTCCTAGATGCAAAAATATAACCTGTTAGGCTTTTCTGATATCTTAAGACATAATTTGTTAATGGCCATTCAAAACAAATCAGTGAAAATGCTCACACACAGTTCAAAGCTATGGTCGCTTGATGCAGAAATGCTGAGTGTAGTTCACAGGGAAGGAGTCTGATGGGGTCTTTTTTCTTTTCTTTTCTTTTCTTTTCTTTTCTTTTCTTTTCTTTTCTTTTCTTTTCTTTTCTTTTCTTTTCTTTTCTTTTGGCAAACACCAAAGACGTTATTTCTTTTCTTTTCTTTTCTTTTTTGAGACAGTGAAAGAGTGTGAATGAGCACAAGCAGGGAGAAGGGTAGAGGGAGAAATCCACTACTCACTGAGCAGGGAAACAATGTGGGGACTCCATCCCAGGACTGCCAGATCATGACCAGAGCTGAAGGTAAGATGCTAAACTGACTGAATGACCCAGGCACCCAAATGGGGTTACTTTTGTTGCTCAAACTGCATGCTACCTCTAAAACAGAGCTCTCCCCAAAACAAAGGCCAAATGTTATTTTTACTTTTCACCTCATAAAGTGAAAATCTTCTTTGGATTTCTTTCAGTTAGTGAAAACAGGTATCACATAAGTCTTTCATAAAAATGAAGTGGCATAATGTGAACTTTAAAAAATTGGGGTGTACTGATGTTATCAAATGGTTGTCCCCTCAAAATGCAACCTAAAGCTTGCAACTCTGTCTTTAATAAAGCATTCTCTCTTGCATAGAGAAAACAGGATAGAAAGGGCCCGAAGTGAGAATGAAGCTGGAAAGTAAAAGTTGTGTTCAGTCTGGACATCTGTAACAGCGAGAGTTAATGTATGCACAGCCTGTGGGAAGAGAGATGTGGTTTGAGAGGTGTTAAAACCCATTTACTTTTAGTGGATTAGACCGCCTGCTGCACAGCAATATCCTGAGGGAACAGAGGACAGCTCAGTTTTGATGAGAGAAGGAGGAAAGCCCAAAACATGGAAGTTACTTGGATAAGATTTCAAGTCTATGAGTTAAATGCCTCAGGAGGGAGTCCTTGATATTAAAGAGGTTCCAGCATGAGGATCAGGAGTTCCTGGGGATGACTGGAAAGGAAAAATGGAGAGAGAATAAAAAACAGAGGTGTGGGGACTTAGGCAGATGAGGAGTACAGTTTGTGTAGTTTCCCTGCTCAGAGTATCATGATTTAATCCTGGAAAGAACACCTGGCCCCTAGTCATTTTTGTACCAACATGACATGCCTTCTATTTGTCATGTTTTTCGGATAATCATTCAGAATGCCAACTCTATGAGTCTCCTTAGGCTCGCTCTAAGGGGTTACCCTTCTGAGTGATGAAAACCATGCAGCTTAAAGACACACCTATAGTTAAAGTAGTAAGTATGCAAGTAGGTAAACTTACAGTTCGAAGTAATCCAGAAATCCTGAAGTATTTGGACTCATTCCATTTAGCACTTGGGCAAGTCACCTGACCTCTTTACCTGAATTTTTCTCATGGTGGAAAGAGGGTGGATCAGTTCTCTCTTACCATGTTTCACGGGAATATATACTGGATCCTTTCTAAAGAACTGGGGAGGAGTTCAGTATTATACTGAACATAGGGAATCTTCCTACATGAACTTCAAAACATTCCATTATTTTTGTTTAAAAAATGTAAATTTTTCACTTTAGTTACCCTTTGTACCATTTTCCTCACAATGTTATTGTATATTTTCTGAAATTAACAGACATACTTCCTACTGAAGGACCATAGCAGATAAAACAGGGTTATGGACTCTAAAAAGAACAAAAGCCTATACATAAAAGCATTTTTGCTCCCAGTGGTAAGAAAATTGAGCTTGAAGGATTGGCAAACACCAAAGACGTTATTCAGCATATCTGTATATTCTCGGTAAGCCAGCTAAATGGTGAGAAGTGCTCTCCGGATATTAACTCCGTCTCCTTTCATATTCCACACTGGAGTTTCTCTTGTTATAATTTACTTCCAGAACTTCAGTTTCCAGGTTACATGCAATATTAAAAACAGTGGATTCACACTTCTAAATTGCTCTTCTTCCCCATTCTCATGCTTCTTTTTAGAAAACACACCCAAACAATGACCAGCTCATTCAAACAACCATATAATTTACAGATGGAGATTCTGCAGTGCCTTTTACCCTCCTCATTGTTAAGCTAGTTTTGTTAGGATCATCAAAAGAAGGTAAACTTCTCGAAGAAAATGACTGATAGTCTCCCAGGACAAAGAGAATGGAGAACAATGGATATAGGGTCTCTTCTCATTTTTAGTCATATAGGCTTTAATTTTGAAATCCAGCACTGTTGGGGTTGAGAACATAATACCTTTTAAGAAAGAGAACATAATATCTTTTAAGAAAGAGAGTGAAAAGAAAGTAATATACCTGTGGCATAATTTTGTTCCAATTTATAATCATTTCTTTGAAAAGATTTTATAATTATGTAATTTTGTATTTCTATCATTCTGTTAAGACTTGAAATGGTTTTAAGCACCCCTCCCAGCCCCCATCAAAGACCAAAGTGGTTTTAAATGAGGCTACTCTTCCCACAAAGAGAAAATTTCTACAATCATCTGATTGATGCACTGTGATATGTTATTTGGGTGAGGCACTTCTCTGTCCTCAAACTTTAATTCACTTAATAAACATATGAATATCCCCAGGTATACCATACCCTCCTCTGCCTTCTGGGCCAAGTCTTCAGGAGTTACTTCAAAGGAAGTAACTCATAGACCCCTCAACTTCATCTGAGTGTTGCACCCAATTTCTCATGTAAGTGTTAGATGGAGTCAGAAGATATTTCTTGTCTAGAGCCACATATTTTATGTTCATATTTTAATAGAATAAAGGGAGAAAAGCTAAAATAAGGTGGATGACAAAAAGGAGAGAAAGAAAATGATCCAGTGAGCAACTTTCATGTATGGATAGTGAAATCTTTGAAGCCATGTCCACTAATTCTGTCTCTTACCCATCAAAGCAAAAGCATACATATAAGAACCAAAGATAATTGTGCCCCAATCACAGTGCTATTCAGTCAGAAATAGAGAATAAAATGTAATAATTAGGAGATCCAACCTGGATCCTGATACCTAATCCTATTCTAAGCCTGTTCTGTCCTTGTTATATCTTTGGAAAATTTCTTAAGTTCCAAATTCTTCAGTTTACTCATTTGTAAAATGGGAGGTTTCACCTACATCATAAGTCTGCTGCAAGAATTGTATCAACTGCACTTACCATATGTAGCTCAGTATCTAGCATGAGGTATAGGACTCGATTATATTAGCTGTTAGCTATGAGCATACCTATCTTCAGTTCTTTCTGGTTTAGCTCTAGTATTTTCATCAGATCAACAGAAAGAATCGGGAAGTTAACAAATCGCATTTCTTCATGAAAAAAAAGAAATTTTTTAAAAATTGGCTTAAAATTTTAAAATAATACTCATACTTTCTGCCCTGAAACTTGGTTGACTTTGGTGGTAAGCAAAATACATGTTTACTCCCTTTTATTTTTTTGTCATTATCAAGATTACCAATGTTAGCCTCTTTAATACAGAGTGCTGTGAAAATTACTACATCTGTCTCTGACCCAAAGTTAAATCAAACAATGAACCATTGCCAGACATTGTCATAAGAACAATGGATCTACTACTGAAATTGTGACTAAAATGTGATTTCAGGATTACATGGAAAATTAGTCTTGAGAAATTAAATTTTAAAATGGTGACACTGGGGTGTTTTGCAGGAAGATGGGAGGAACGTGGAACAAAGATAAAGGTAGCTGATCAGAGAATATGTGATCTGATCATCAGGAGTTTCGGGCTTTAGAAGGACAGAAAGGAGAATAACACATGACTTACATTCTCATGAAGTTTGTAATTCTGTAGTTACATGTGGATTTCTACTAGTGTCAGGCATATTATCAGTTACTTTCCTATAGTTTTCTGTCACAGGTACTATAAGTTGTTTCACTCAACCCTATTGCAGTTCCTTTTGAGCATGGCTTCTGATAATAAAGACTGGAAAACTAAAAACTACATTTTCCGATTTCCCTACAGTTAAGAATTTATAAGTGGATAGTTGAGAGTTTTCTCTGGTTTCATCATTCCTAGCTGTGTAGCATTCCATATTTTTCCCTTGACTTCCTGGAGCTTCTTTATCTTATCTAATACTCTGTAATACATAGCCTTCTGGTTAAACTAGTGTGTTAGGGTTCTCCAGAGAAATAGATCCTAAAGGATAAATACAGAGAGCTTTATTTTTAAGAAATTGGTTCATGCAATTATGCAGGTTTAACAAAACTAAAATGTACATGATAGGCCAACAGAATGGAAACACTTGTGGTTCCAGTCCCAAGGTCTTCTGCTGGCAAAATTCCCTCTTCCAGGGAGGTCAGTCTTTTTCTATTAAGTCTTTCTACTGCATGGATGTGGTGTTGATCCACATGATGGAAAATAATTTGCTTCATTCAAAGTCTGTCAATTTAAATGTTAATTTCACCTAAAAAAATACCTTCACAAGAAGACCTAGAATGTTTGACATAGTATCTAGGTGTCATGGCCCAGCCAAACTGACACATAGAATTACCGATCACACTCATTAGAGTGGATTTTGCGATCCATGATGAAAAACTCTAACATCACATCATTTCCATAATCCCCACAATAAACTTGAAGGTTAAGAATTGCAATCGTTATTTTATAGATAAAGAAACCAGTTTAGGAAAATGTTTTGTACTGCCCTGTGAAGTTAAAAAGCTAAAGATGATTTGAAGCCAGAACTCAAAATCCCAAATCCAGGGCTCCTTTGGTTATAATTCTATTTCCAATAAACCCATTTACAAAGATGAAACTAACCACATGGAAGAATTAAGAGCTAATACAAGAGCAAGTACTAACCCAAATTGTAGAAAGAATTTATATGTCTTTTATATATCTACAATATATAAGGTAGCATTTTAAGGAAAAGTGTATTTTAAGGTGGATAAGATTTCTGTATATGCTAAGGAAAGGGAAACCATTTCAGATAAAGGAAACAGAACAAAGCAAATGTAGGGGGTGGATATAGGCATGAATATGTTGAGGTTGATGAGGTGTCTGGGCCGACTAGGAAAGTAGTGAAGAAAGAAATTTGATGTCTAGATTGGACCAGATTATGGCAACATTAAAATCAATAACATAGGTAACCATTACAGGTCTTGGGCTGAGAAACATCTTGATGAATATGGTGGTCAGCTGTTATTCCTATTCTAGTGGTTCCCGGTCTTCATTTCCAGTCCTGGCACACCAACCCTATATTTTCACTTGATCCCAAAACAGGTTTTATAACCACCTCAAATCTTTCATTCCCAATATCAACCATTTTTCTCCTAGACAGACTCTTTTTTTAAACAGTGCTATTGCTATTTCTTCCAGTCTTCCAAACTATATCTTTTATGTTTCCTTCTTTTTGTCCCCTAGATCTAATGTTCCACAGGGCATCATTTCTTCATTTCAGTTGTCACTTGAAAGCCTGGTAAGATTTAGTGCATCTCCATGTGCCCAGATTACAGGAATAGCTTCCTAACAGATATCTCTGTTTTTAGCATAAAGAAGGATTATAGAAAAATATGCTTATATTCTCAACACAGTGACTGGCTCTTCAAATTCTAAATGTTATTTACAGCTTAGGTAGTAAAAAGGCTACCTCTGCTTGAAAGATTTGGTGTAATTCTTAGATAGGTGAGTGTAATAGATATACTCCCCAACCCCTGCCCCCAGACAGAATTAATTATTCCCATAGGACTCTAAACTTGCCTAAAGATGGGATATATCACACTGTTTTATGGTTAATTATTTATATGCCTGTCTACCCCAAAGAGTAAGATTTTTAATCCAGCACCATACCATGTTTTCACCATTAAGCCCTACCCTCTAACCTGTCATACCTTCACTTCTGTGTAACAAATTTCGAGCTAATTATCATTATAATTACTGCTCCAAACAATTATTTCATATATCTCTTCCTCCATCTTTCTCGGCAAACTCCCATCTTTGATTAAATTTACCTGTCTTGTAGCCTCTGACTGACTCAGTGGTTAAGCCTCTGCCTTCAGCTCAGCTCATGATCTCAGAGTGCCAGGATCGAGCCCCATATTGGGCTGCCTGCTCCGTGGGAAGCCTGCTTCTCCTTTTCTCACTCCCGCTGCTTGTGTTCCCTCTCTGGCTGTTTCTCTCTGTCAAATAAATAAAATCTTTTTTTAAAAAAATTTACCTGTCTTGCCATTCTATGCCTGCATCCAAACAACTATATTTTGCTGGAGAGTAATATAAAATCAGTCTAGCAGACCTCACTATAAATGCATGAACACAAATGTAAAATGATCATTCAATACAACATGACAATATTTTCATACTTTTTTCATAGTATTTTTGTTTACCACTCTCCAAAACGACTAGCTCACACCCTGAACTTTCTCCTGGAACCACCTGTAGTCCCCACTTCACATTCAGCTGATAATTTTACTTCATACTTACAATTTTTTAAAGAAGCAATCCAACCAGTAGTCTCTCCTGTACCCTCCATACATCTGCCAATAAACTTCCATTTGAACAGATACTTTCCCTTCCCTCCTGTGAGTGTGCATGAACTGTCCTTGCTGGAGTCCACTTATATTCTGGATGCCAGATACTCTTTCCTTCTCAGGATCTTTGTTCCTGAACTTTGTCTGTACCATTAGTTTTCTCTTTTCTCCTCTCTCAATCTCCTTTCCTTCCCCACCCCCTCATCCAGCTGGATTATATCTATCATCTCTCATTTTTTAAAAAAGTACTTTCACTGATCCTAGATCTTCCTCCAATTAATACCCCATTTTTATCCTTTTCATAGTGAAAGTCTCACTTCCACTTCTGCACCTCAGTCTCTTCTCAACTCACTCCAAGTAGGCTTCTCCTTACACCCCTTCACAGAGACAGCTCTTAAGGCCAACACTGACCTCCATATTGCCAAACCCAACAGGTGCTTCTCCATTCTTATTTTATTTGATCTCTCAAGAACATTCCATACAATTGTTTACTTCTCTCTCTTTTTAAAACAGATTTAATTAATTTATTTCAGAGAAAGAGAGAGAGAGAGCATAAGCAGGGTGGGGGTAGGCAGTGGAGGAGAGAGAGAAGCAGACTCCACACGGAGGGAGGAATCCCATGCCCCAGGATGCTGAGATCATGACCTGAATCGAAGTCAGAGGACTAACTGACTGAGCCACCCAGGTGCCCCAAACTGATTGCTTCTTGAAAGACTTTCACCTCCTAGCTTCAGTGAAGGATTATTTTCATACTAATGGTCACTCTGTCTCAGTGTCCTCCTTGCTCCTCTTCAGATCACTAAATTTTAGAATGACATGGGACTCACTGCTGGGTAATTTTTTTTCCCTCTTTCTACACACTTTAGCTGGATTAGCTTACTTAGTACTATGATTTTAAATATCATCTAGTTAAGTTGTTCCATATTTATATGTCTAAACTTGACCTAGTCTCCAAACTCTTGTATCTAACTGCATTTTTTTTCACATCTCTGTTTGGATATCTAATATGCATCTAAAAGTTGACATTACCACCACAGAACTCCTTATTCCCATTCACACTCACAAACCTGCTTTTCTCCCCAGTTTTCCCCATCTTAGTGCCAATTTACTGTCTAAATAGGTATTCAAGCCAAAAATACTAAGTAACCATTCCTGATTTATCTTTATTTCTATATCCCCCATTTAATCAATTAGTAGGATCTATAGACCTTCCTGAAAACACATTTCATATCTGTCCACTTTCTACTTCCTCTCTTGCCCCTTCATACTCCATTTTTACACAATACCCAGTAGGCTCTCATACAACTACAAACCAGCTTACACTATTTCAACATTCCACCCTTTACCTTCTCATCAAATAAAACAAAATGCAAAACTTTTCTCTCACTTACTTCTATCATTTGTCCTATAACAATCTGTCCCTCAATCATCGTGCTTCCTCTACACTTACCTTCCTTCTGCTCAAGCACAACAGATATGTTTCTACCTTGGAATTATTGCACTACTGCAGTCTCTGCTTTGCTCCTTCCCGGTGTACATGAGACTTTTTAATGGCTAGTCAGATCTTGTTTCAAATGTTACCTCCTCAGAGATATTTTCTTTTCTGCTTATCAGTCTAAAGTACTAATAAATTACATCTTATGAGATTGATCTTCTATAACTGTTGGCATAGTTAACATCTGATTTTTCTTATTAAATAATTTATCTATTTATTCATTCTTTCTGGTTTTCTTTAAATTATTATCTACCACATTAGAATACAGCCATCATGGGAGTTTATTCCACATATGGCTTGTTCCCTGCTATATCTATAGTGCCCAGAAAAGTGATTTGGTAGATTATAAGAATTCAGTAATTGAAGTGAATGAATAATGAGATATATGATAGTCATTAGTAACCCTGATAGAATTAAACTTCTTTGATCTTTGTAGTTGTACATGGCCATGTAACTCGTTTTGGCCAAATTGTGACCAGAAGTAATTTGCTTCCCTTCTGAGTCTGAACATTTAATGTCACTGCAAGAACCTACCCAGTTCCCTTTCTTTCTATCATGTGAATATTTGGGAAATCTATCAGTCTGTCCTGCAGTGTGGACAGTGATGACATAGGAATAGAACTTCACAACTCACAATAGACAGATACCATGAGCAAGAAATAACTGTTGTTTTAGTCATTGAGATATTGAGCTTTCATGTTACATAGCACAATCCAGGCTATCCTGATAAATAAAAGAGCTGTCTTTGCATCTTTATCAAATAGCTTTGTGTAGGTATGCCATTATATATATAATATATCCCCCACCAGCCTATTTCTTCATCTACACGTTTAAAAAAGTAACCATTACTTTTCAGGATATTTGTCAGAGTTAATATAAACTAAATTTAATATTTATTGAATACTTATATGTGCCACGCAGAATGTTAGTTAGTGTAGAGGAAGCATGATGATTGAGCTAACTAACAGTTAAGCTCTTAGTGTATAAATATCTTGTATAATTCTTGCAACAGCCTTTTAAGGCATGTTCTGTTACTCTGTCCATTTTACAGATTAAGAAACTGAGTTGCAGAAAGATTATTTAACTTGCCTAAGATCACACAGATAGTAAGTAGCAGAGTTGAGGCTTAGAATCCAAACCTAAGCAATTTGTCTCAATAGCTTGTTGTTTTTGGGGGCGCCTGGGTGGCTCAGTTGGTTAAGCCACTGCCTTCAGCTCAGGTCATGATCCTGGAGACCCAGGATCGAGTCCCACATCGGGCTCCCTGCTCAGCGGGAAGCCTGCTTCTCCCTCTCTCACTCCCCCTGCTTGTGTTCCCTCTCTGGCTGTGTTTCTCTCTGTCAAATAAATAAAATCTTAAAAAAAAAAAAAAAAAAAAAAAAACCTTGTTGTTTTTGAAAAAGATAAGGTATACATGGGGTGCCTGGATGGTTCAGTCAGTAAAGGGACCAACTCTTGATTTTGGCTCAGGTCTTGATTTCAGGGTTATGGGATCAAGCCTTGCGTGGCACTCCACATCAGGCTCTGCACTGGGCTCCATGATAGGCTGAGTGCTGGGCGTGGCGCCTGCTTAAGATTCTCTCATTCTCCCCATCTCTTTCTCTCTAATAAAAAAAGAAGAAAAAGATAAGGAATATAAAGCAGTTGTCAAATTTCCTAGCAAACATTATTTTCTCAGTTGGTAACTATAAATAACAGCACATTGAATTTCTAGAGAACTACACAAAGGCAAAGTGATTTTGTTTTCTTTAAGACTTTGTCTCTTCTCAACACTTGGTAAGAAATGTCTAAAAAGCTGTATTTACAGAAGACTAGAGTAAGATTTGGTATTTGCCTGTTTACTCTGATCAAGACAGACAACCACTTTGACAATCCAAGTCATTTATTTTAGGAGGCCTAATATAAACTTTAAATATGTGTCTTTTAAAGGAACTCAGCCAGTACATATACAGTAGAAAAGTACCTACTAACCTCCCAGAAGTATATTTGGCATTGTGGGAGCAAGTTGGGACTGAAACTTCATTTTTAAGTGTCTTCATTTTTAAATATCACTCTATATAGATAGACAGTAATTCCAGTGAAAGTTCAAAGGAGATCAGAAGATTGTGATATTTAGAAGTTGGATATGGTTGTTTCTAACTTTACACAGTTATGTCACCATTAATGCAGAAATCAAGGTACATTTTAAATGAATTCTACCTGATCATTAAAAGGATTTTAAATATGTTTATATTAAAATCCAAATATTAAACAAGCATAAAGGAGACTTGATACATGCCTATTGTCAGAATGATGTATAGCTTTAAATACTTTAGGTTCTATTTGCAAGAAATGTAACTATAACTTTTTATATAAGTATTTCATTCACTATAAATTCTGAATGTTAAAACCTAAATATTCCTAATTATAAATTCCCTAGTGTGATCAGATAAATTTCATGGAAAAGAGGCAGTTAATTTAGCAAATTCTCTCAGGGAAAAGGAGCTCTATGATGACATAATGTTATGTAGTTAGCACCATAAATATGTTGAAAATGAGTTGGACAAATATCACTGCTGCTATCAAACTGTATGGAAGACACTTAAGGAAGGAGTTGCTGTTGGTTGTGTTTAACTATATAAACCCAACTTCACTCTAGATATTAAGTTGTGAAAACACTGTTGTTAAATTTCAAAAAGAAGTAGGATATTTGGTTGCTAGAGTCTCACTACTTTTTTAAAAAATGGAGGCCTGTCATATGTATGAATTTCTGAGAATTTAGGACTGCTGAATATTTGAGTTCATTTAACTAAAACAGTTTTCCATTCTTTAAGAATGAATTGCACTGAGATAGGCAAAACAATGTTAGGCTTGAGACAGGAAGTTTACAGATGAAGGAGAAGATAAGCTAAATCAGGAAGAAAGCATAGGAAGGAGGAAAGGAAAATGAAAGAAGAAAAATGGCTGGAATAAATATGGCCCTTGGTAAATAGTTAATAATCATTATTATATATCTTAATTTGATGATTCAGGAATATTCAATTCACTATACTAGTTCCTCAAAAAGTAGGCTTTCTTTTGAGAGAGACAATTTGAAGAATTAATTATCAGCATATCAGAGAATAGGTCTGCCTTTTTCATCTTTTCTTTCCATGATATTTTGTCCCTCCCTTAATTTTCTTTCCATGATATTTTATAATGATTCACTCTCTAGTGCAAGGATGCTGTGAAAATATTGTTTCTGCATATGGAAATCTAGTCTGTTTAAAAATAGGAAGTTACTTCCAAATTCAAAATGTATATAAAACATGAATTCTCCTTGGAAATTTCTTAAAATAATGGCAGGGAAAAGATTTAACCTAAAAAGGTTAAGTACACATTAAAGGCTAAAACAGCTAATATAATATTATAAAATTGTGATTATTAATAAAATGTAGAAGATTTATCAGTCAAGACAAGGGACCCTAAGTATAGAGGCAAAGATAGTAGATATTCCACAAGCACGTGGAGAAGATGGGACTCTGGGAAGAGACCTCTTTCAATTAGTGTTGGCTCTGGCCAACAATGCATAGTAAATAAGTGAAAATAAACAAGCCACCCTGAAGTTCAGCCTTCCCACAGTCCTTGGTATTCCTTTAAAAGTATCACTGCTACCTGAGTCCCTATTACAGCTCAGCTCATGAGCCAAGGACATTTCGCTGACTATCCCTGCCACCCATGCAAAGCTGCATTTCTTTATCAACCTAAACAAACCAAGAGCCAGGTGAGAGTTTTCTTTCTCAAATCTTTTGGGTAAATAGAGAGAGAAACAAGAAAATATCTTTTACAAAAATCAAAGCTTTGTTCTTCATTTGTCCCTACATAGCATTAAGGTATATTTGACTCTGAGGGAGAAAGCTAGTAAATCTTGATTGTGGCTTTAAATTAAAATCCAAAACCAAGCCTTTAAAAAAAAAGAAATGCTCAAGAAGCACTGCTTTAGGCTGCTAAAGACCTCACATTTCATTTCTCTGGAGAGCCAAAGACTTATTTCCGATAATAGAGAAAGAACAATGTGCTAGTTACAAGACTGATTTCTTACAATGACAAGATAGTTACGGAAATTGTATGAAGTCTCTCAAAGTTCCAGGTGAGACTTCAACCCCAAACTCTAGTCCTCAGTAGCATCTCTGAATAAACTACTAACCTCCCTACAACCAGGCAGCAGTCCGTCAATTATGAGTGCTCTGTCAGAAAGTAAAGGTCCAGGCCAAATCTTTTACTTCCCATGGGAAATTTCCTTAGTGAAAGCAGTAGCTGGTTGATGATTAAGTCTGTGCCTAAATATCACTTGTGCCTAGAAGCATCCTAGAAAATTCCATTACAGCAAGACCAAATATCGATGTGGGCATCACAGAAAGCTGCCCGTTAAAGCCTTGTAATGTCACACACTTAACACGTTTTCTCTCCAGAGGGAGAAAAGCATTTTATAAATGCTCCACCCTGTAGAAAAGATTGGTGGTCACATAGATTTTATAGTCTCTATTGATTTCTTGAGTGGAAATAAAAGATGCTGTTAATGAAACTTCCTGTGGGTATACATGCAATGTAACCTAACACATCTCCCTCAGAGGTGAAATGTAAGTTCTGCTGGTCTGAATTTCAGCACATGTGTGCCTGTCAACAGCAATAGGGTGTATGCAATGGTTTAAAGTTTACCTCTGGGGAAAATTTTGTTGATTAGGGAAAACATTCACTTTCAACATTGGTTATCTTCTTTAAACAAACTATAGAGAGATGTTAAGACTTTTTTAAATCTATGGAATAGAACATGTAGAGAACATAATAACAGAGGGAGAAGGAAAATAAGCATGTAAATTAACGATATGTCTCCTCTAATAGATATTATCACCAAATAAAAATATAATTAGCACCATTTGCTTTAAAAATCTTATCTTTATTAAGATATTATTTATATGGTTTGTAGAAAGATAAACCTAGGTAAATTTTAGTGAATATAAATTCTACTACTTTGATTCAAAGTGCCTTAAAGTATTCAAAGTACCATAGTTAATTATTTTTTAGAAGATAGACTAAAAACTTCTGTCTGATTTAAAACCTAAAAAAAAAGGGGCGCCTGGGTGGCTCAGTTGGTTAAGCGACTGCCTTCAGCTCAGGTCATGATACCGGAGACTGGGGTCTCCCTTTACTGGAGCTGTCCTGCAGATTGTCCTGCCTATCCAGACACCAAACAAACCTAGAAGGAGCCACCTCAGGAACCCACTGGGAATCCATCTATTCCCCTGGCAATAGGCCCACGGTTCATCAGAAGAGACCCTGTAACCTGACCCTACCATGCTCAACAAAGGTCCCAAGGCAATCCTGTCCATGTCAGGATCTGGCAGGAATTGTACCTGCCCACGTGTATGATAATAGACCTGCCAACCACAGATCCAGAAACAGCCATGTGACTGGATTCTACCCCTTCTTAGGTAAAATCCTGGAAGTAGCCCCATCAGTCTGCCAGCCAAGCAGGAGAAGGTATTTAACTGCCAAAACCAGTCTGTAAACACAAGAAAACATATTTGCCCCTCACATGCATGGACATCAATTCAAGGCCACATGGATGGAGAGTAATCAGTCAAACACAGAACTGCCAAAGAAAACTGATAAAGGTCCCATAACCAATCCCATCTGTGGATGGTTTTTATCATGAGTGAGCATTGAACTTTATCAGATGTTTTTCTGCATTATTGACATTTGACAAAACTCAACATCCATTCAGTAAGGTTACAGGATGTACAATCAACTTTGAAAAGCAATTGCATTTCTATACACTACAACAAATTGTCTAAGATATTAAAACCCATTTACAACTGCATAAAAAACAATAAAATACTTAGGAATAAATTTGACCAAGGAGGGAAAAGACCAACACACAAAAACTGTAAGACATTGATGAAAGAAATTGAAGAAGACACAAATGGAAAGATACAGCATGCCTGTGAATTGGAAGATAAATACTGCTAAAATATCCATTCTTCTTACCAAGCAGTTGAACATGGGGGGAAAAAAAGAAAGACAAACAAGGAAACAGACTTTTTAAAAAAGATCTATTGATTATTTATTTATTTATTTATTCCCTTATTTATACAGAAAGAGAACACAAGCAAGGGGAGTGGCAGGTAGAGAGAGAGGGAGAAACAGGCTCCCTGTAAGGTTTGATCTTAGGACTGTGGGATCATGACCTGATCTGAAAGCAATTGCTTAACCTACTGAGCTGTCCAGGTGCCCCAGGAAACAGACTCTTAACTAGAGAGCAAACTCTGAAGGGGAAGTGAATGGGGGGATGGGTTAAATAAGTGATGGGTATTAAGGAGGGTACTTGTGATGAGACCTGGATGCTGTATGTAAATGATGAATCACTGAATTCTACATGAGAAACCAGTATTATACTGCATGTTAACTAACTGGAATTTAAATAAAAATTTGGAGGAAAAATCTAAAAAACAAAATAAAACAAAATCAACCAAACAAACAAAAGTATCCATTCTACCCAAAGCCATGTATTGACTCAATGCAATCCCTATCAAAATTCCAATGGAAAACAACAACAACAAAAAACTCCAGTGACAATTTTCACAGAAGAAAAAAAAAATTCTAAAATTTGTATGAAACCCTAAAAGACCCCTAACAGTCAAAACAATCCTAAGGAAGAAGAACAAAGCTGGAGGCATCATTCTTATGATTTCAAATTAATTACAAAGCTGTTACAATCAAAACAGTATGATAATGGCATAAAAGCAGACATATAGAACATTGCAACAGTGTTGAAAGTCCAGAAATAAACCCATGCATACATTGTCAAGTAATATTTGACAAGGAGCCAAAACTAGTCAATGTGGACAGAATATTCCTTTCAATAAAGTCTTAGGGAAACTATATTCACATGCAAAAGAATGAAGCTGGACCCCTATCTTATACCAATGATAAAATTTAACTCAAAATGTATTAAGAACTTAGATATTTTGCATATATTTTTCTAGAGAAGCTATATTCTCCAAATTCTTTCTATAATTTTCCAAAATATGTTTAGATCTTTATTTTATCTAAAACTATCACTGTTGTCTAATGGCATTAATATGGATGGTATATATATATTTCCTAGTAGATATGATAAATTAACTGATATACAAGCACACTTTTAAATTAAAACCTACTTCTGTATTTTTGTGTGCAAGTATTTTCCCTATGATAGAAATGTAGCTTTATTTAGGGCAGGAGGTCATGAGTTTTGAGATAGATTTCTTTATTATCTGCGCAATCTTGAGCAAGTCATTTAACCTAAGTCTTGGTATTCTGAATGGGTTAATAATCATAATGGCTATTCTGGCATTTCACACAATTGCTGCAGAAAGAAAACACAATGACTGATGGAGAAGTGCTTTACAGTCTGCTATCATTTCATATGAATAGAAAGTGATATTTAAAATATATGATGTTCACTGGTAATTATACATAAATCTTATCTAATTCATTCATGCTTTTAATTTAAGATCTTCTGAGCCTTCAACAGTTGTCAAGTTATCTAGAGATTATAAATTTTTTAAGTATATGATAGCTAACAATACAAATGAATACAAAAGAGATTAGAAATTACTTTATACTTTTCAATAAATTTTGGCAGTTCACTGTATTATTTATTTTCCACTGGAATCACTAACAAATCAAAGGAAGTACTTTAGTTGAGTATGTCAACATTATATTTTGTTCTCAAAATTATAACTGAAAGACAATGAAACTCGATGTCATAACTTCCATCTAGTATCAGTTGTATTAAAATACAGATACATATACTTTTTTTTCTCCTCTCAATTAGCAGTCTGAGGCTACCATTTTCCCTGTCACTACCTCTCCAATATCCAGTCCTTTATAAGTATCGCCTGTTCTGCCTCCAGATACCTTCTATACCCAACTGACTGTCTTTCTCCATTGTCTCCAAACTGTTGACAGCACTACCATTGCCTAGCCAGACTACTGTAACAGCCTCAACTGATCTTTGATTTCTCTTGGGCATGCCCCAATCCTCCGAATGGTCTGCTGCCTCTGTTCTTCTTGACTTCATCTCTTCTCACACCACTCTTCTTCTTTTTTTTTTTAAGATTTTATTTATTTGACAGAGAGAGAGAGATCACCATTAGGCAGAGAGGCAGGCAGAGAAAGCAAAGGAAATGGGCTCCCTGCTGAACAGAGGGCCTGCTTCCATTCCTGGACCCTGAGATCATGACCTGAGCTGAGGGCAGAGGCTTTAACCCTACTGAGCCAACCAGGTGCCCACCACTCTTCTTCTTAAACTCCGGGAACACTGGTGCATTCCTGCTTTATGAATCCTGCATTTGCTATGTCTTCATTCCCAGAGAGCAGCATGAAGGGATCTTAGCCATCCAACACTGAATGAGGGTTTTAACCTCATCACATTTTGTTAATCTATTTCTACCATCTAGCTAAAATAAGTAAGTATACAGCCTGATTAAAAGAAGTATGCTTGTTAGGCAGTGATAGATGCCAGGAACTCTCCTTGTTTTCCTCTTAAAAGAGTAAATCCTTAAGATCTTCCTATATAAACATTCTGAAGCTACCTTCCACTGCCTTTGTTTGAAAAAAAAAAAAAAAACTCCCCTCAGACCTTTTTATGCACCACTCCCTTGTATCATCCAGATCTTAGCTCAAACCTCATCTCCTCAGCAAGGCCTTCCAATCTGAACATTGTCAGCCATTATCTTTATATCATCTTTTGTTCCTTGTTTACAGCCACTGTCAATCACATAATAGATACTCAGTGTATGTTAAGTTGAAAGAACGATGACATATTAGTTTGTGTGCATGTGCAAGTACATCAGCAGCATGTGATGACAAGACTGTATTTTTTAAGCAAATATCTCTTTTTGAAGTTTCCACTAAGTAGTTAATATATTCTATTTCTTTATGGATTTGAAGAGAGGAGAAAGGAAAGCCAACTAACTCCCCAAATACTTTTCAGCAGTTATTTTTTTCCATTCGTCATTTTATTTTGGCTTTTTTATTTTAACTAGTTTTTTTCAGATAAAGACAAACTGTCAGGTATATGAGTCTTTGAGAATACTATCACTCACTTGGATTATTTTAAGGCCAATTAAAAGGAAAACAATAACAACTGCCAGACTTCTTTTCCTAAAGTGACAGGTCATGGTTGTGTTGTGTTATTGTGTATATAGCGGATATATATGCATATTTTAGTTTCAAAACAGTAAGTCTAGAAGACTGTTTTCTAAATCCATTATGCTTACTATGAATTTATGTCTATATTTTAACTCCAAGTTACCCAAAATACTGAATAGCAATTTGAGATTTCATAGGAAGATTTTTTAATGTTAGGATTTCGGCTAATATGCAAACGGGTTTCCACATCAAGATTAGCTCAGGTCACATTGCTTGACAAGTAAGCATTACAGTTTCAGTTATTTTATGATTTGGTTTGGCATTTGCAGCAAGAAACCCAAGTTATCACCAAGCATTCACTCTCTACTATCTCGGCACCATTTACATTCCACTGAGGCAATCTGGGGAAATGTTCTGCATCTCTGTCTTGTCTCTTAGCCACTCTTGCGCTTCTCCACCTTGGGATACTATTTTGGAAAATTCAAAATGACATATTCTTTAAGCTTCTTGAGAGTGAAGAATAGAGGAATGAAAATCACCTCCCAATAAAAACACTGTCTTTTATTTTATATCCGATTTTATAAAAGCCGGACATTACTGTTTACATTAATTTCCTTAGCAGTAGTTAATAATAATATTTAACTTTTCTGAGAAAAAAACAAAAATCAAGAAAAAAACCTTTACCCAGTTTACAAAGACAGCAAGGAAAATGTTCATTCATTCCAAAACACACTGATAAATTTATTAAGAGATTGCAGTGTGCTCAGTGCTGTGGGGAATACAGATGGGAATCTTGTATTTTCTAATATTGTTTTCCATATTGTTTCTTTATTACTTTATTATATAGAGGAAAAATAAGACATGTAAATATTTAACTGTAATGTAAAGTAAAAAGCAATCTGTTTCTTCTGAATCTTTCCAGATGCAGTTGAATGTGAGTGAAGAAAATCACAGAATCAAATTGAAAAGTTTCCATTTCAAATCTCAATTGGGCACACAATAGTGCCCCATGAAATTCTATCTGCTTTTGCCATAAACTCACTTTCCCACTTTCGGAGGCAACTCTTAAAACTTCTCCTCTCTTCTCCAGACCTATGTTCTCCAGCTCCCATAAGGAAAGGCCTGAACTAGCACTTCATTGACAAATGGAAGCAATCTGATTCCCAAATCTCACATCCCCACAAAGAAATCTGTGCTCTACTTGCCCCTACATCTATCTTCTCTTCTTCATAATAAAATGGAGGACTGCCATTTCTGTGACCGAAGGCCAGGACTTGTCTTCTTTACCCCTTGGATTGAATCCCTAGAGTCTTTCTAAAAAATGTTTCACCTTGACTTCCTCCTCTTATATCTTCAGTCTTCTCTTCTCCACCGGATCATACCCATTAACAGGCATTTTCTTCTGTATTAAAGAAGAGAAACCTGCCTCAACACCACATTGTCTGTTAAGTTCTGCCCTATTTTTCAGCTTTCACCTATTTTTAAACTTCTTAATTTTTTTTCTCTATTTCCTGAACTCCAGTTCATAATTCTACCTGTAACAATCTTGCTTATATTCCAAACATTTCTTGATCAAAGCCCTTGTCAAAGTTCCAGATGATTCCCATGTTGCCAAAATCAGTGGATATTTTCCCACATTTTCTTAACATCTAAGACACTAATTAACGGTCCTTCCTTCTGCAAAACCAAACCCTTCTTTCTTTTTGCCTTTTTTCAATTTCAGAGTCCTCTTCTCTTTACATATCTCCCCAGGTGATTGCCTCTGTTCTCATGGTTTTTAAAGGTATTCAGTACCTTTAATGACCATATAATTTCAGCCTTGACTCTCCTCCGAGATCCAGAACTCTATCTAGTTGCCTTCTTGTTCTATTAGTTTGGTCTCTAATATACATTTCAAACTTAATTGTCTATTTCTGATTCATGAGGAAGATTAATTAATTCTACTTCCAAAATATATTTATAGTCTGCCAATTTCTCCTCTTTTCCATTGATTTTACTCTGTGTCAGATTATCATTGTTTCTTCCTTAGATTATTCCTGGAGCTTTGTAACTGCTCTACTTCTGCTCTTAAGCCCTTTTGTACAACAAGAAGAATAACATTCTTCTGGTCTTACTAAAGTTATTTTCCTCCACCAAGACAGAACAGTGATGGACAAGGAAAAGCCATTTACTTTATTTTTTTTAATTATTTATTTATTTGACAGAGAGAGAGAGCACAAGCAGGGGGAGAAGGAGAGGGAGAAGCGGCCTCCTGGCTGAGCAGGGAACCAGATGCAGGCCTCTATCTCAGGAACCTGGGATCATGACCTTAGCCAAAGATAGACTTAACAGACTGAGCCACCCACAGGCCCCAGGAAAAGACATTTAAAGGGAACTTAAAATAGTTCAAATTTTGGCTGTGGAAACTTAGAAAAAAAAAATGTTTTCCAGAACAACAGACCAGCAATAGTAAAGATATGGAATGGAATAAACATAAGAGGATATCTACAGATGAGCAAGTGGTTCTATTTGGTTATATCAGAGAGCACATTAAAATAAGTAGTAAGGTGGCACCTGGGTGGCTCAGTTGGTTAAGCCACTGCCTTCGGCTCAGGTCATGATCCCGGACACCCGGGATCGAGCCCCACATCGGGTGCCCTGCTCTGTGGGAAGCCTGCTTCTTCCTCTCTCACTCTCCCTGCTTGTGTTCCCTCTCTGGTTGCATTTCTCTCTGTCAAATAAATAAAATCTTAAAAAAAAATAAAATAAGATAAAATAAAATAAAATAAAATAATAAAATAAAATAATAAAATAAAATAAAATAAAATAAAATAAAATAAAATAAAATAAAATAAGTAGTAAACAATAAGTTCAGGATGGAAGCCAGCTAGCCTCTAATATGCTAGGTGTTTTGAATTTGTTTGGTAATTTTATTTTATGCTCAATATTGAAAAATGAATGAAACAATTTTGTTTGTGATTAGTAAACAAATTAATAAATTAAGGTAAACTATACAGAGATAATGTGCTTAAAGTGATAAATAAGTCATATGAAACTGTCTTAAGTATGTCTTTATGTCATAAATCATTACACTGTCTTTTGCTTCCTTTGAGATTAACAGATGGCAAAATAAAGGTAAATATTGGTTTGACCCATCTTTTTCTTTAAAAGAAAAAGAAAATCTTACTTCTGAGTGACATAATTGAAAAATCCACTGTCAGCCTACTTCCCATGCATTTTTTTTCTTCTGTGAGATACTTCTTTTAATTAGAAATTTTGTTATGGAGGTTATATATCCTTCATTCTATCCACTTTTAATAAACAAATACCTTTAAAAATAACTTTTCAGTGATCCAAAAATCAGCATCGTTTTAAGGCTCAGTATACCTGGGCAGTGTTCAAAATCACTTACTTGTGGTGCATAAGGGGTAATATCGAGGACAGTAGGAGAAAGAAAGGAAATGGGAAGTAGGGTAATTCAGGGAGACAAACGAAACATGAGAGACTTTGGACTCAGAAACAAACTGAGGGACTTGGAGGGAGGGGGTCGGGGGATGGGAGAGCATGGTGGTGGGTACTGAGGGCACCTATTGCATGGAGCACTGGGTGTGGGGCATGGGCAATGAATCTTGGAACACTGAAAAAATAAAATAAATTTGGAGTAATATATATACTTATATAAGATATTTATATATATTTATGTCATTATATAATGACTATATATATATGTATATATATATATATATGTATATATTTATAAAAGAAAAAGTGTTTATGGATTATGTTGTATTCTTGCCCAGTCCATAGCATCTAAAAGGACAGAGGGAAGTCTAGAAGTGAAAGAAATGCAACAAGCTCCCAAATTTCATTCAAGAACTTTACTTATCAGCATTGCTTCTAGGGCTTATGCTCAACATATATCACTATTGACCACCATCACCCTCACTTTCCAGATTTCAAAGTCTTTGCAAGGAGGCAAGTCATTTCACATTAAAATAAGTATTGGGACTAATTAAGCCAGACGTTCTGAACTGAACCCCAGGGTGTCTGTGATTGTTGTGTAATAATGTGTGATGTAAATATATTGTAAATGAATAACTGAGTCAGGCGCCTAGTCAATTCACAACCTTTTGGTCCTTAGAGCTTTGGGCAGTAAAGCAATTAGCACTTTGGAGGTTTGTGGTCAAGAGGTGCCCTTCTGGAGACAGGCAATCAATTGGACTGTGAGTCTGCTAAGCAATTTAAGGATTCCAATTAAACATTTCAGAGAAAGTCAGTGTAATACCAAATAACTGTATTGGAAAGACGAGTTGTATGCAAGCTGCCAAAGTTAAGCCGTAAGGCAATTTTTACAATTGCAAGAACATTTGCAAGAAGACTGTTTTATCTATAACCTAAGGTTAGTAAATATACATCCTCCCTCATCCAAAATACTTTCTTTCCTTAAAGTTTAATGAAGTTTTTCCAGGACATAAGATTTAATTTATCCTCTTAATTCCAAGCTTTATATATCTGTTTTAAATATATATATATAGCTACAGATTATGTATATTTTTAAAAATATTTTATTTATTCATTTGAGAGAGAGAGCGAGACAGGAAAAAATACATGAGTGGGAGAGGGGTGGAGGGAGAAGCAGACTCCCATTGAGTGGAGAGACTGACTTGGGGTCAATTCCAGGACCCTGAGATCATGACATGAGCCAAAGGCAGACATTTAACTGACTGAGCCACAAGGCACCCCAGATCACATATATTTTAATTTGACATAGATGGATTTCACTTTTCTGATTCCATGTGCTTAAAAAGATAAAAAGGGAAAACAAATGGACGGTATATCACCTAACTGTAGCCATAATATTTGAATTCACTGCTTATTCTTACTATACTTTATGAATTGTATAAGCAAATTTGTAAACATAATCCTAGATATTTAAACGATCCATTAGTGTCCTACACGACCACAACGAGCATTCTGCCAGTGGTATGCCATTGGTGGTGTATCATTGACATGGTATACCACTGCCACAATCAAAATGCCTTAAGTAAATAAGACTTATGGCACAAACTATTCAGAACAGTGAAGGTTCTGAGGTTTTCCCTACTTGCAAATGAACAAGTTAGCCTGCCAGATTTTCATGAATGCTGACAGAAGACATGAGAAAGCTGAGTTTGAGGCAAAAGCTTTGTCATTCTCCACAGCAGCAGTGGCCACAGAACTGCCATTTCCATGTATGAGTTTCCTGAATCCCAATGCCCACAGCATGCTGCAACGAGGACCAACCAGGGCTGCGTGCACATTCAATGGGTTGCACACAGGACAGAAACCCTGAGGAAACCTGAACCTTTTATAATGCATCTTAAGCATGCATTTTGCTGTAGAGGGAAGTACTAGCTCTACTTTCAATGACTATATGTTTTTAATAAAGCATCTTTGAGGGGTGCTTGGGTGGCTCAGTTTGTTGGTAACTGCCTTTGGCTCAGGTCATGGCCCTGGAGACCCGGGATCGAGTCCCACATCGGGCTCCCTGCTTGGTGGGAAGCCTGCTTCTCCCTCTCTCACTCCCCCTGCTTGTGTTCCCTCTCTAGCTGTGTTTCTCTCTGTCAAATAAATAAATAAAATATTTTTTTAAAAACCATCTTTGAAAATATAGAAAAGAATAAAACTGTTAGTGTTACACTTGCAAGATTTATAGAAATATAAGAGACCCATGGAAAAATACATCCTGATGTTGGCCAGACACTGAAACCTATCTTGGCTCTCACTTAATAAGGTTATAAAATCTTGCATACCAGTGTATGTGCCTTTCCTTGAGAACTTTGGCCCAGATTGCATTTTTAAAACACTTTTTAAATTGGACTATTTGACAGTTCACTAAATTTGGCTAGCATTTACTGAAAGACTTTGGGTGAGACCTCAGGCTCAGTATTTTTGTGGATATAAAAATGAGTAAGATATAGTTTGTGCCTTCTAATTACTCGTAATCTATTGGAGGACACTGACATTTAAGACCCAACATATGTGAATGTAGAGAAAATTATGGGATAGTAGAAGAGAGAAATACCAATCTCAACTTAAGGTAGAATTTGAGAAAGAA
This sequence comes from Spilogale gracilis, assembly GCA_004023965.1. Classification (NCBI taxonomy): domain Eukaryota; kingdom Metazoa; phylum Chordata; class Mammalia; order Carnivora; family Mephitidae; genus Spilogale; species Spilogale gracilis. Next base: position 96,390 of record PITA01003260.1, read on the forward strand.
AAAGAAGAATAGATCTTAAAAGGGATGGATGTGTGGATTGATGTGGAGCAGTACAGAAATATGAGTTTAAAATTAATCACTCTGGCAACAATATAAATAGTTTAGAGAGGAGAAGACTAGAGACAAAAAGGTGTCTCTATAGTCCCAGGGAAAGCCTCAATGACAATTTTAATTCAAACAGTATCAGTATTGGTAAAAAGGAAGGAATCAAGGACTGAGGTAAAAGAAAGAATTGTGTCTCCCTGTGTTGGCAAGGATGAAAGAAAGAAAACAATTGAAAATAATCTAGGCCACATCAGGTACATTAACAAATCACCCTGTATGTGAGTACACGACCTAACTTGAGCTTTCCATCCTTCTTCCCTGGGTCCAGTGTTTGGTGTAGAGGTGGGTCTCTAGTGCATGTAATTCTGCTACATCCAAATCCAAAACTTTGTCTTGGATAGTTGAAACAGAATTTCCCTTCCTGCCAACCATGGAGATATTAACATGTAACACTGGACCCCTGAATAGTACCTTAAAGAGAAAACAGACAGGAAGGAAATTCATGTGGAAAAAAAACAGGATTAAGAGGTAAAGAGAGATGGTAATATTCTTTGAGACCTTCATACTACCCAAGCTTACAAATGAGAAACACTGATGAAATTTTCAGTTTTAGGAACCAATTCTTGTTTGAGTTTTGTTTCTTCCATTTGCACTTGAATACTTTAACTGAATCAAGACTGCAGTACTTGAAACGTATTGAATTTTAGTCTCTCCAAAAGACATATGCCAGAAAGTGTTGCCTCAGTGAGGACAAGGTTGGACTGTATGATGTCTAAAGCCCCTTCTGGTTTCAATCTACGGAAGACTGAATTTTAAAGGAACATATAGGAGAGTAGGAATGTATTTGCATTAATACTGCATCTATGGGACATAATTTTGGAAGCACCTTTGCACTCCCTATGGCATATTTCAATACAGCAAAATCTATCCCATAGAATGCATACAAATGCTTCTCTGCATTCTTTTAGTTACAAAACAGTGAAAAAATAAGGCTTAAGAAAAAAAAGCAGCAATAATGATGAAACACTATCAGCATAATGCAATGAGAAATACAGTCAGCCCCTTTTATGTGACATCAATCACGGCAGAACCAGAAATGGATATATAGCCTTGTTCGGATGTATCTTACAGAATTGCTTTAGAACACTGAGGCATAAAGCTCTTAGCTTAATGAGTTAGTAACATTTTGTAGATTTGCTTAAAACACATTGCTTTCCAGACTGTGTCAACAGACTCCAACAGTTCTCGCCAACACACTCGTCCTAAACAATTACATTAAGATCCATAAGGCCGTGTTTACAGTTCTGAGAAGCAAATGTATTGTTAATGGGCCATAAACTATCTTCTGACTCAATGGCCTGGCTTTTTGAAATTTGTATAATAGTCAACGGAAAATTTCCAACATCTACTTGGCATGGAAGTGAAATTAGCTTCAGGGATATAAAACTGAGTGCTGAGAAGCAGCCCTTCCACACATTTCCAATCTGATGTGCTTTTTATATGGAACAAAACAATTTACCAAAATTTTGAAGGAAGATCATTGACATAGTTTAGAATAGTTTTATATGTTGTAACAAAAAGTAAATAATCATGATGAACCATAAAAAAGTCCTATGTGTATAATATCCTCAATTTTCTCTCAAATAGTTTTTCAAATCTCTTGTGAAATAGCTGCATCAGTGAGTCACAAATAGTCTGTGAACATTCAGTGCAGCTTCATGCTTGTCATGCCCATTATCTTTTTTCTGGTTACCAAAAACCCAGTTGTTTCAATCTACTCTTTTTATCTTCCTATAAAACTCTATGACTGCCTCTCATACCTATTTTCCATCTTTACATCTTTCTTGCCACTTTCTATTCTTTTTCTCTATATTTCTGCCTCATTCCCTTCTCACTCCAGGCATCCTTCTTGTTTTAGGCTAATGTCTCTCAGTTTCTTTTTGCCAGATGGTTCCACATCCTCTTGCTGATCATTTCCATTTGTCTCACTGTATTTTTTAAATTAGCCAAATCAGGCTTTGCAAGCTTTATTCCCTGTGTAGTTTTATTTTTTCAAATCCAGCCTTCTTCCCATCTTTGTAATTTTTCAGTGAGTCCATTGTCAAACATTTATATATTTATATATGTCATGTTAATACATATTAATCTGCAGCTTGGAGCAATTAATTATTCTAGGTACAGTACAAATACCAAGATATCTGGATTCAGGCACCAATGAGTTTGGCAACTCTGAAAAAAGCTATGTTGCAAGAATATCCTTGGTATAAATAAATACTCTTCCCTTTTTGAGTCTCTTAGCTGATGGGTGGCAAATACAGAGGAAAGACTTTTGCCTCTCTCACTTTAGGAGCCCAATAGAAGTTTAGAAGGAAGGAAAAATGGGCTGTGATCTTTTTAGTGTGGTGTGTTCCTATTGCAAAATAATGAGGGAAGTGATATGTCATTGAAGACCATTAGGTTGAGAGATGCCAGCCTTTGCAGTGCTGGCCCCTGGGCACACTGCTTGTCCTGAAGCTGCCCCTGCAGGCAGTGCAGCTAATATCTAATCGCTGCAGACTGTGCTTTAGCCTTATTCCAAGCATGCTACTCATAAGCACTATCTCATTTATACAACAACTTGTAACGGTAAGGCTAATTCATTTCTCCCATTTCATGGATTTAGTGCAACTAGGCATCAAAGATTAAGATACTTTTTCAAAGTGGTGGGTTTTAATTTCTGATCTAGCCAATTTGGGTCTAGAATGAACACCCTCACGCCCAGAATCGAATAACAGGACTCAGAGAATTCCCTGTATCCACTATCCTCTCCTTCATTTTGGGTACTTTATCATATCCTGCCACAGTATCACCTTCTCAAAAGGCTTACACTGATTAGCCCACTTAAAATTGCAGCACTCCTGACTACCAAAATTTTCTATTGCTTACTCTGACCCTTTAGAACTCTGAGTGAACCATTTACACTCTGAGCACCTCAAGCCACAACTTTTTCATTGGAAGCTCCTTCTGGGCTGATCCTAAGTGAGTTATACTGTCTTCAGCAGAGTTCCAGTTCTCCATGATACCTGGCTGGTATATTCTTGTGATACTTTTGAACTATACATGAATTATCTGTCTCCCTGGGAACTATGTGAAACTGCTACTGGAACTATTTAGATTGGACTGTTGAACCAGCAGTTAATCTTCATGCACAAATGGTGTAATATAAACCTCATAAAAGGATGGGTGACTTATGATTAAAAAAAATCAGGTGTCCTATTCTCAGATATACGCACTCTGTTCTCAGTTGGTCTTAATAACTCTCTAATTAAATCATTACATTTTTGATCCCTGTTATGGAAACACCATCTACCCAAAAGCAAGAAATCTTGACTTTGGATAGGAAGAGGCTAATACTTGGGTTTTTTTAGATTTTATTTATTTATTTGAGAGGGGAGGGCAGGAGGGAGAGGGAGAGAATCTCAGCAGACTTAGAGCTGAACACAGAGCCTTGTGAGCATTGAGCTCATGCGGAGCTCAATCCCATGACCCTGGGATCATGACCAGAGCTGAAATCAAGAGCCACTCAACCAACGGAGCCACCCAGGCACCCAACAATGCTAGTACTTTTATAGTATTTGTAATATTGATGGAATTGTTATAGAATATTACACTGGGTATCAAATTCCAGGGTTCTGTAAATAACTTTAGTGCCAAAGAATTGTATGACCTAAGACAAGTCATTTTTCATTTGTGAGCTTCAGATTTCTCTTCTATAAATTTAAGTAACTCAACTAGATGATATCTCTAAGCTCTTCATGATTATCACATTTTTTAATTATATGAAAGGTTCAGAGAAACTAAAATTCAGTGGTCATGATAATTGTGTGGGGTTTCAGTATTCATGCGGGTGTGGGTGTATTATGAGTAGGATAACTATATGTTCTTTGCTTGGGAGAGTCCCAATTTGCAACATCCCTCCATAATTACAAACAACACCTCCTTTCGATAGCTTGAATTATCTGTATTATTCTTCATTAACTTTCAACTTATGTTAATGTACATATCTAAGGTTTGAAAGTTAATTTCTATTGTCACTTTTTCATTTTATTGAGATATAATTGATACACCTCTGTATATATCTGATATAGCACTGTATAAGTTTATTTTTTATACTTTTCTTTTTTCTAACTTTTTACATAAATTCTAGTTAGTTAACATACAGCATAATGTTAGTAGCATGTAAAATATAGTGATTTAACAGTTCCATACATCATCCTGTGCTCATTACAACAAATGTATCCTTAATCCCCATCACCCATTTAAACCATCCCTCTACCCACCTCCCTTCTGGTAACCATCAGTATGTTCTCTATAGTTAAGAGTCTCTTTCCTGGTTTGCCTCCTTTCTTTTTATTTTCTCTCTGCTTTGTTTGTTTCTTAAATTCCACACATGAGTGAAAATCATATGGTGTTCGTCTTTCTGACAAACGTTCTGATGAACATCTTCCACTTAGTATAATACTCTCTAGTTCCATCATGTCATTGCAAATGGCACATTTCATTCTTTTTTACTGCTGAGCGACCTGTGTATGTGTGTATAGTGTATATATGGATATAGATAGATATCGATATAGATATAGATGAAGACACAGAGATAGATGATTAGATATAGATATAGATATATAGATATAGACATAGATATAGATATACCACTTCTTTCATATCCATTCTTCAGTTGATGAACCCCTGGGCTGTTTCCATACTTGGGCTATTGTAGATAATGCTGCTGTAAACCCTGGAGTCCATGTATACCACCTATAAGTTTAAAGTGTACAACATAATGACTTGACTTACATTTATTGTGAAAGGACTACCACAATGTGCTTAGTTAATCTATATCACCTCCTATAACTACAGAAAAAGTTTTTCCCTTGTGATGAGAACTTTACGGTTCTACTCTTTTAATATTACTACCATAATGGTATACTTGAAAGTTGCTAACTATAGTCATTATATTGCACATTATATCCCCAGTATTTATTTATCCTATAACTGGGAGTTTGTACCTTTTGATTACTCCCCTCTGACCACCAACCCTCATTTTAGGTGGCCACAAATGTAATCTCCTTTTCTATGAGTTTGGTTTTTGTCTTTAGATTCCACATATAAGTGAAATCAAGTAGTATTTGTATTTCTCTTTCTTATTATACTTTTCATAATGCCCTCCGTCCATGTTGTCATAAATAGCAGGACATTCTTCCTTTTATGACTGAACAGTATTCCAGTGTATGTATGTATGCATCCATTCATCTGTCAATGGACATTTTGGTTATTTTCATGTCTTAGCTCTTATAAATAATGCTGTAGTGAACATGGGGGTACAGATATGTCTTTGAGGTAGTGATCTCATTTCCTTTGACTATATGTCCAGAACCTGAATTGCTGGATCATATGGCAGTTCTATTTTTATTTTTTTGAGGAGCCTCCATACCGTTTTTCATAATGGCTATACTAATATACATTCCCACCAGTAGTCTGTAAGGATCACTTTTCTCTATGTGTTCACCAAAATTTATCTCCTTTCTTTTTGACCACAGTCATTCTAGGAATGCCTGGGTGGCTCAGTTGGCTAAGCATTTGCCTTCAGCTCAGGTCAAGATCCCAGAATCCTGGGATGGAGTCCCTTATGGGGCTCCTTGCTCAACGAGGAGCATGCTTCTCCCTCTGCCTGCACTTCCCCTGCTTGTGCACTCTCTTGCTGTCTCTCTGACAAATAAATAAATAAAATCTTTAAAAAATAGTCATTCTAATAGGTGTGGGGTGATATCTCACTGTGATTTTGATTTGCTTTTCCCTAATGATTAATGATGTTGGCATCTTTTCATGTCCCTGTTGGTCATTTGAATATCTTCTTTGGACAAATATCTATTCAGGCCCTTTGCCTGTTTTTAAATTGTTTTTTATTTTTTGTTTGTTTGTTTGCTTTTGCTTTGCTATTGAGTTGTATGAGCTCTTTATATATTTTGGATATTAATGCTTTAACAGAGACGTATTTACAATCATTTCCCCCATTCCAAAAGGTTGCCTTTTCATTTTGTTGATCATTCTTCAAGTGCATATTCATTTTTTAAAAAGATTTTTTATTTATTTGAGGGAGAGAGAGAGTGTTTGTTCTTGTGCCCATGTGAGTGAACAGCGGGAATGGGCAAAGCAAGAAGGGGAAGAATGTCAAGCAGACTCTACACTTATCACAGAGACTGATGTGGGGCTCCATCTCACAACCCTGAGATCATGACCTGAGTCGAAATCAAGAGCCGGACACTCATGCAGTAATCCCTGCATATTCATTTTTAATGCATTAAGAGTAAAATTATAGATTGTATTATCTTTTATGCATTTTGTTTTAATATTATACTGCTCATATTCTTGTATTTTAATACACATACAGGTTTCAGTTTGTCTTCCCACCCGCACACATCCACTGGGATCATACATGTGCCTATTATTTTTTTTCATTTCATCCACACATTGTTCTAAATTATTTGTGTATAAATGTATTCATATTCCTATATATTGTACTTTTATTTTTCTAGAATTATGTCAAAATATCGAATCAATGGAACAAGATTTATCTGGATTTTTAATTTTAATGTATATATTATTTTACTTTCCCAAAATCCGTTAAAACTCACTTTCTTATAAGCATTGTGTCAGAGCTACGCTGCTTTCTGTAACTGGTTTTCTATACTAACTATGGTAATGAGTATCACACATAAACAATTGAAAAAGCAGCTGGAGGCATCTTCAGATTCAGATGGGCTGGAACTCTTCTAATGAAAGTGATCATGGTAAAATACGTCAGTGAATTTCCTTGGCTCAACACTTATGAGCTCATGAGGGGGATAAGAGGCTTTTTGTTTTCATCTCTCTCTACCATGAGCCTAGAAGTATAAGCTCTGAATTACTACTCTCCCTCATATTTTCCTACGAGTATGGCTTAAACTCAATAACTAAAAGGACTGGGCAGAAAAGACAAAGAATCAAGGAACATATAAATAAAACCTGTAAAAGTGAGGATTTATATGGCTCAGTTCTAAAATAGTATCTAATTTACACAAATCCTCTCTCTCCCCTGCAATAAATCTAAAAAGCAGTCGCATTTTTTATTCATGGCTCTCAGAGGATATTAAAGAAAATGTAATTCATGATCAATCATGGCAACATTTTCTACCTCTTTTCTCTATCTCCTTTCCTGCTCTGGAGAACCACACATTCTTCACATTTGATCATTCCCCAAAATAGTTCACCAAATTCTCTCCCTATCCTGTTTTCCCCAGTTCCCACTCCCTCTGCCTCTTTTTCTTTCTCTTGGTTTTTTATTTTGTTTATTTTGTTAACTTATTTGCCAAGCCTTTATTCCTCTCCTTATTTATAATCATTGCTTACCCTTATTTAATGTTTAGTATGTTGTAGTCTCTTTTCTATAAACTTGCCTCTATTAACCCATTTAGTTCTTCGAACAACACTACAGGATAAATTCTATTATAATCCGTAGTTATTAAAGTTATTGAGAAGTAGAGTAAATTGTCCAAGTTCCCACATCTAGTCAGTGGCAGATCCAGACCCTATGCCAGGAAGTCTGGTACCATGGCCCATATGAATAACCAGTCTTTTCTGCTGCCTCCCTAGCCCACTCCTTTTTGAAGTTTCATCCCAAAATACAGGATTCCCTATGATGATTCAGATAAGGGAAGATGTTAGTAAATGTTATCCTGTCGCAGTCATATAAAAAACTTAAGTGACTGTAGATGAGATTGTTATGTGGTTTCCAGTGGTGGCCAGATATAGATATATTTCATTCAGTTGGATTGGCTATCTTCTTAGTGTCAATATTCAAAACCCACCAAATTTGACCTCCACCTAGGATTTCAAAGGACAAATTCTATGAACCTGATACTCAAAGAAAATGCAATGTAATAAGGAGGATAAAAGATTAACACTTTTGAAATAATTAAAGAACAGTAAGATGTATATAAGCTTGTCTTAATTCTCTAATTACTCCTCCATAAAATTTATTAGCTTTCTACTCTTCTAGTCTTATTAATTCCATACCCATTCTTATATTTCCAATATTACTTTAGTGTGAATTACTGAAAAATTCACAGTATCCTTTGCTTATTTTTAAGCTATAGATTTTTTAAAGTTTCTGAGGACCTCCTTTGCATGAGATGTATAGAAAATATACCTCAAAAGGCCAGTACATGTATGTATTAGTAGTCCTCTAGATATATTCTGTTGTTTAAGAAGATAACTCAAAGGAAAGAGATGAGAATTCTATTTATTAATTACAATTTTTATGTTTTTGTTCATTTTTTTCCTCAAGGAAATGAAATCAATGTTTGAGTTTCTTGATGATAAAGTAATTATTTAACTTGAGAGGTGTCATAAAATAAACTGGTTAGTGTAGATGCTAAATAGATGTTAAGTATTACTAAACTATAAAAAATAGAAAAAGCAAATTAAGGAAATTGTGAACAACCAACAACCTCAAAAATATTAGCACTGTGATATGAAGCCAGGATAAGAATTTTCTGAAGCATCATACCTAAGTATTGGATATGGTATAGAACTAAGTTAAGAAGAAGAGAATTGTTAGCAGAGTTGTATCAAAAACAGAATGAGTATGGGAGAGTAGGAAAAAATAAATGAAAATGAACAACAGACAAGTAGTATAAAGTAATACTGTTTCCTGGCCATCCAAAGAGCCAAATGCAGGGACTGACTATTGCTGTGTGCCAGTGGCAATTTGAAGGAAAAGATTCCTTTGGAAGAAATACAAATACCAACAATACAAACAACATATATAGGTTGTTACTTTTATCCTTAATAATTAAGTGCCATCATAGATGGATTTATGTGGATAATATAATGATCCAATTTTGCTTATATACTGTCCATCCATGCCGTCCTTGGAAGAGAATGGTTAAGAGGTAGTCTAGGTCAAAAAGGGGTCACTGTTTATATGCTGTGCACATTGAAAGCATATGGTAAGTTTGGAAGAACAAGGTGTTCATATCTATTTTTAGCAAATATAATGTCAATCCCCACACTAAAGTTTTATAAATTTCTGTGAATAGGTTTCACCCATTTTAATGAGTCTTTTAATTTGAGAAATGGGTAAGATAATTGGGAGCAAGATACACCTTTCTCATTCATAAAAAAACTAATTTATATCTTGTTTTTTAAAAATATATAATTTATTCACGTTTATAATTATATATGATTATTAAAAATCATAAAAGTATTTACCTACCTAATAAAAACCTACCAGGTAACAATTGGCACAATACAAATGAAACCTTTAATAAATGCTAGTTTTTCAATGTATTATTAAATAATTACTACTCCTTAGTTTTCCCCTTTAGTATATTTTCCACTTCCCATTATGAAGTGCATATTTTATTTTTATTTTATCTTTGTTTTTATTGGCATTCTGTATTTTTGATAAGAATCACTGAATTTTTTATAAGTGGATAATTAACTTTCTCATCAGATCCAGGGTAGAAGAGATCCATAAATAAATAGGTAATAAATTCCATGCCCCATCTACTGTGATTATTTGAGGATAGGCAATGTGATTAAAAGCAAAGAAAATCAAAACAGTAATAGTTTGCTTCAGACTTGCTAGAGTGGGAAAAGGGATTCATTGAACTTGAATCTGGGAGGATATAGGGCTGAAGCTTTTGTGGTCACCACACTACCATCCAGGGATTACATATTTGAGATGGAAGTCAACACAGATGAAGCAAAGCCAAAAATAGAGAACCTAGGTGATAGTGGGTATCTGAGGCTTGTGAATCAAGGTGCATTGTTATACTGTTCAGGCATGTTAACTGATAACTTTGTTTTGTTTAAGCCAATTTTGACTATGTGTCATCATACTTATTATCAAGTATACCCCCACCCCCTCTTTTATATAGTCTAGAAGAGAGAACAATACCAGGCCCTCCCTTTGTCTTTGTCCTATCCCTTGTAGTTTGAGTCTTTTATAGAGAGGATTTCCAAGAATGTATAAGCCAAAAATATAGAAAAATATTTTCCCTATGTTTTGTCAGAGGAAATGCTCTAAGAATTCTGATATTTCCTTACAAATAGTAAATATATTAAGTGGTCTGGATCTCAAAACTGAGTAATAAAACAGAATACATTGACTTTGAAGTTATCCATTGTCATGCCTTCAGCAGGAAGAAAAGAAATTCTTTGCTTCAGAAGAAACTCGCAAGCAATTACGACTTACATGAATAAATAAGTCATTCTGTTATATTATGAGGATCATTATATTAGGAAGGAAAGAAAAACTCAGGACTAGAAAGTTCCAAGATATTCAGGTATTACCTTCTGATGTAGCTTTAAAACTGCACAGCTATATAAACTGAGACCATTATCAGGAATCAGCCAAATTCAAGTGACATTAGTTGTACATTGTTAGCTTATTTATCTTGGAATCCTGACATCAAATTCTGACTGGGTCACATCTGGTGTTGGTTGGAAAAACAGGCATAATAGACTTGGATTGAGGCAGATGGAGGATGGGATAGTTAAAAACAGAGAAAGAAGAAACTGAGGGGTGATAGCTGAGTTAGAAGTGTTTAGAATCTCAAGGGCAAGATCCAAGGGAGGGAGACATAAAAAATAATGGGTAAACTGAGGTCTCTGGTCTACTGGAGCAGACTTCTTCTTGTGGCAGTCTTTCAGTACTCTGGATAGCTCCCAAGAGCTCATAAATACTTGAACTACATCCAAGGCTTATTTGCCTAAGGCATTTTACCCTATAACCCAAGAAGTTAACCTGCTATTTCCCTTCAAGCAAAGTTTTCTGATCATTTAAGTGATAATAGTTTGCTAAACTCAGTTTATACAGTCTTGAAACAAACTTCCAAGACTTTACATCTTGGCATCAAATCAGAGTCAAGAATTTGTCTCTTAGTCTTCTGTGTAGCATGTACCAGAATTATCCTATAGCTATTATTTCAATACATGAAAAAATAAGGATATACAAGAATATTCTTTGGAAGATTGTTTGAAATATAAAAATGCCAGAAACAATTTGCATATTCATCTATAGGGTAATAAATTATACTGTATATAGAAAACCAATATAATAATACAATGCATATACATAGACATATACTGATATAAGATAATTTTTAAAGATAGAAGACATAAAAAGCAAGTTTGTTGTAAAATAATGTAGGCACTGTATTTCCATCTATGGAAAAAATAGACTAGATGCATTTGTACATACTAAAAATATTCCTAGAAGATTACATACAACTGGTAATGATTTTAGGAATGTCTATGGAACTGTTAGAATCTTACCATATGCATATGTTGTCTTTCAATAAAAATTTCCATTAAGAATATATTTTTTGTTAATGTGTAATGTATTATTTGCTTCAAGTGTACAATCACAAGACTGAATCATCAGTCTAACACAGCTCACAGCACTCATCATAGCACATACCTTCCTCAATGTCCATCACCCAGTCACCCCATCCCTTCTACCACCCTCCCCTCCAGCAACTCTCAGTTTATTTCCTGAAATTAAAAGTCTCTTGTAGTTTGTCTCCCTCTCTTGTTTTGTCTTGTTTCATTTTTCCTTCCCTTCCCCTATGATCCTCTCATGTTTCTCAAATTCCTCAGAACAGTGAGATCATTTGATAATTATCTTTCTCTGATTGACTTACTTCGCTTCGTATAATACCCTCTAATTCCATCCACATCATTGCAAATGGTGAGATTTCATTTTTTATGGCTGCATAATATTCTATTGTATACACACACACACACACACACACACACCCCACATCTCATTATCCATTCATCTGTTGACGGGCATGACATCTGGGCTCTTTCTATAATTTAGCTATTGTGGACATTGCTGCTATAAACATTCAGGTGCACATAACACTTCGGATCACTACATTATATCTTTAGGGTAAATATCCAGTGGTGCAATTGCTCAGTTGTAGGGTAGTTTTATTGCCAACTTCTTGAAGAACCGTCATCGTGTTTTCCAGAATGGCTGCACCAGCTTGCATTCCCACCAACAGTGTAGGAGGGTTCCCCTTTCTCCACATCCTTGCCAATACCTGTCATTTCCTGACTTGTTAATTTTCACCATTCTGACTGGTGTGAGGTGGTATCTCACCATGGTTTTGATTTGTATTTCCCTGATGCCAAGTGATGTTGAGCACTTTTTCATGTGTCTGTTGGCCATTCAGATGTCTTCTTTGGAGAAATGTCAGTTCATGTCTTCCATCCATTTCTTCATTGGATTATTTATTCTTTGGGTGTTGCATTTGATAAGTTCTTTATAGATTTTGGATACTCGTCCTTTATCTGATATGTCATTTGCAAATAATAAGAATATTTTTAAAGTTAATGTAAAGGAATAGTTATAGCACCAACCATCATGCTGCTTTGTGTAGATATGGGCTACTTCCATTAATAGATCTAGCAAGCTCCCTCCCCTAAGTATAAGGCATTGAGCAAAGTTTCTTGTGATATACTATTTTTTAGTTTCTTTGTCTAAAACTTAAAAAACAAAACATGTTGATTCATAGACAATAGAGCAAATATTCAGTTATTGGGAAGTCCAACTCTATTCAAAATCCTATTTGTGATTCTTCAACATGATTAAAGGAACACTCTTAACAGTTCACATATACCTTCAGAGAAGCAATAATGCAGGAACAAAAGTCACAGACATTTGTTCTAGAACAGTTCATTCTGTGCTTAACATGGTTAACAACTTCCTTCCATAGAAATCAGCTGCCAAAAATTTCTCAGAATTTCATCCCACTCTAGAGCACATAATGATTGCAGAATGAATCAGCATCTCAGAAACTTAAAAGATTCTGAAAAAGAACATCTCATATATAGCTTGGGGAGGTGGGATGGGACAGGAACTTAGAACTTGTAACTGTAACCAAAAGCAAGGACTTCATCTTTAAGCATCACTTGTGCTTTTAAAAAGGAGAATTCATACCTAAGAGGCCTTTTAACTACAATAAGATACATGTATGAAGTATTCTTCAGATTTAGGTTTGAAAACAAGTTGTGAATGACAAAATTTTATTTACAGAAAATTTAAAAGGGAGGAATTTACTGATCTACTGTGAAAAGCAAGCAGTGTTTCCTACTTCTTGCTACAAAGGTGGGGAAAATTGTGATTTATGCAATAAAGAATTTCAAAGATAAATTTCCATTTACTGAACTCAGAGAGCAGATGTTCTATGGAGGAATAGAGTCAAGAAGTACAAAACAGACTCAAATAAGATCTACATTAAAATATTCAAACCTGCCATAGGAAAACATATGGCAGTATGCTAATAGTATTTATCTTTAGTGGGATCATGTTTTATCTACACTTAAGTATATAATATTATGTGTACCTCTTTATATTTTCTAGGATTCTCATCATAATCATGTATTACTTTTATGGAAAGAGTAAATGTCTATTATTAAAGAATATAATAGTCCAAAATGATAATTTAGTTATAAATAAAATAGAACTCACAAATATAATATACACTACAAATTATAGTAAACAGACCTGATATTATTATACCCCTTTAATTTTAAGGAAGAGCACACATTTAAATTAAACTGTATATTAGTTATCACTACTTAGTTTTCAGGGTACAGAATAGCCATACTTTTCTACAGAACTTTGCCCCTTAATGATCACTTAGTCTCTCCTCTGAGTCCCCCCAACCATTTTTTTTAGGATTTTATTTATTTATTTGACAGAGAGAAACACAGCTAGAGAGGGCACACAAGCAGGGAGAATGAGAGAGGGAGAAGCAGGCTTCCTGTCGAGCAGGGAGCCTGATGTGGAGCTCAATCCCAGAACCCCAGGATCATGACCTGAGCCGAAGGCAGATGCTTAATGACTGAGCCACCCAGGCACCCCCCACTTAAAAAAAAAAAAAAAGATTTAGTTAGTTAGTTAGTTAGTTAGCTCCTTAGTTATTATTTAAAAGAGAGAGTGAGAGGGAGTGCATGAGCTCATGAGCACAGAAAAAGAGGGAAAGCAGACTCCCCCTGAGCAGAGAGTCTAAACCAGAGCTCTGTCCCAAGATACTGAGATCGTGACCTGAGCCAAAGGCAGATGCTCAACTGAGTGAGTCACTGAGCCACCCCAACCACTGGATATTTTACACTGGCTCTTAGTATATGTGTGTGTGTGCGTGTGTGTGTGTGTGTGTGTGTGTGTGAGAGAGAGAGAGAGAGAGAGAGAGAGTGTGTGTGTGTATGTGTGTAGTCTTTCCAACTATATAGTGTCCTTCTTAATGACAATGACCAAATATTATAAGTCTATGTATTCCCTAAATGCAAGCCCAGTATTTTGATCATTATAAAATATTGGTAAATGTTCATTGGTTAATTACATAAGCTAATTAATTGATAAAGTTGTATAATGATAGAGTTAAGGGACCTAACTTCATAAGGTTAATATGACATTAACAACAAATTTATTGACTAATGAATAAAATAGCTATCTCACCTCCCTTGTCCCTCTGAATATATTGTTAGATAGCTAGATATGCTGGAAGGCATACTAGGGCTTATTTTTTGACTCTACAGTACCAGGTATTAAAATTCAGTGTTATAACAGATACAACCACTTAGTCCTAGAATCATGAGAAAATTCTTTCTCAACCTTCCCAGGTGAACAAATAGTGGTAGTTGGTGTGTCAGAATCATCAGACTTTTCTAACTTATTTCATAAGACTGTTAGCCCACATATATCTGTTTATAGTAGTTCTTTGAGGAAATAATGATGGAATGATCTGTAACCATCTTTGCTTCTTTCCTTCTAGGTTCAAAAATAAAAGTATCCAAATTTTATCAAAGACAAGATCTTCTATCTGGGCTTTCTATCCCAACCTTTTTAGAAACCAGTTCTTTTAAGTACATCTCTTTTTAATCATTCTGCCATTGCCTCCTTCTCTTTGAACTTCACACATGCACAGATTTTCTTTTTTTTTTTTTTGAAAAATAATTTGACCTTGCTAATCAGGGCCCTTCCTTACTGCATTAATTTAAACCTTTCTTTGCCTACATTTCTTTTACTCTTTGTCCTCCATTTTAATGCCGTTTATTCCTTATCTCCCTTTTATCTCCCTTTTATCTGCAAAGTCACTGAACACAGATGTATAAGTTTATATAATAGTACCCCAGAAATGTTCAGGGCACACCAGCATATGCATGTGATGGCCTTGTTGACCTCACTCCACTTGCCCTTGCCCCCTCCCCCTTTCCTCTCCACCTCACCATATTCAGATAATACTGTGTGCAGCTCACAGATTATTTTTTCTAAAACATCTTCAAACATTTCCCAGATAGGATGAGGTCTACATGCCTAACTGGTGCTTTCAGTTTTCACAACTGTCTTTCCCACTTCATTCCCAGTTTTGCACAGAGATCATCTACTCCAGCCACATCTATCTCCCAAACAGAATTTTCACATCTTCTCTTTCTCACTGAGCATGTGCCATTCCCCTGCATAGAACATCCCATTCCCATCTCCACTTATGTAATTCTTGCATATACTTCAAAGTCCAGTTTGAATCTTGCATCTCTATAAAGCTTTAATGACGACCTGAACTCACAAGGACTTCTCTACACCCTCTCTGATTGTTATTCTATGTATTACTATTCAACATTATACTTTCATTATACTTATTTGTGAGTGAGTATATGCTCTATCTTTCCACATAGCTTAAACCTCTAAAGTCAGAGAGTAGATATTGTAACTTCTTGTATCTTCCAAATTGGCCAGCACATTTCACATATAGTGATATACTTGGTAAAGGCTAATGATATAACATGATTTTCTATAATTGGTAGGTTTTTATAACTATCCCTACCATGTAATCTTATTTTGGCATTTGTCTTAAATACATAATAGTTTATTTCACAAGATAGGTTGTTTGTTTTGTGTTGCATGTATATAAGTGTAAACACACACAAGCTCATCCTTCAAGTTACATAGTTACAGCAACATTCCCAAAGCTGGCATTCTGGATGTGTAGTGTGTCACTACTACTATTACAAGTAACAACAATAAAAAACAATTTGGAAATATGCTTCACTTTATCTATCTCCTAGAGAATCACATTGCACATCAATTTTCTGAAAAGTCCCTTAGTAAAGTAGCATATTGGGGTTCATAAATTATGTTAACTAAAATAAAATCCCCATGTTTGGAAGAATTCCTTTTGGAGGTTGTTTTCTCAAGTGTTAGTATTTTCCAAAGAAATCTCTTAAATAATTGATCAGGGATTGGAATTGAGTGGAAAAATAAGACATGACACAATTGAAAAGGAATAACAGGAATATTTGTAATTGTTTGATGGAAAGAAAGGGAAATCTATGAATTCATATCTGCACACCTCTAAATTTTTCTTTTGAATGACATTGACTTAAATGCTACTATTCTAATTCAGTTAGAAAAATCATATAAATAGAATATTTTGCAAACTTTATGTATAAATATGTGCCCAAGAAATTGACTGAATCTCAGAACAGTACTGGACTCATAAACACTAGGCTAAAAAATCAAGAGCATGAATTATTACCTTAATTTGGCAGCCAAATACTGGACAATTTTTTTCAACAAAAAGCATCGCAGAAAACCACAGAACAAAATCCATTAAGTCAGATGAGGCTACTAAAGGCTCATAAGTTTCAGAATGAAGGTATGTTCTCTACCCATACAAGGTAGAGTAGAAGAGATTTTGGCTGCAACATGGTTTTCAAGTACTTATTAAAATATATGGTTATAGAAAAATCTATGTTTTTGGATTAACTCATAATAATTTTTTAGCAAAGTTTAAATTATCTAGAACCAAGTAATTATATTTTTGGAGGACTATAAAATGGTTTAGCAGAAAGATGGCAAGATTTTTAAAACATGTGGGTACCTCTGTTATCAATCAGATATGTGACCTTAAGCAAGTTACTCAATCTTTCTGAGTCTTTGTTATTTCTTCTATTGTCTCTTTTCCTCCCTATGGCCCAAAGACACACCATGATACTGAAATACTTTGTTACTAAAGAAAAATTAACCAATTTGTATGTTTTATATTCTTATTATTAGAAATTAATTTTAAGAAGTTCTAACCATGTTGACAGTATCAGTGAAATGTGTCAGTTAAAAAGGGATATTTTCCTAATTGGATCACTTTCTTTTCTAGTCAACATGGACAAATAAATACATATACTAATATGAAAAACATTTCAGGGAAGAAACTTGAAACTAGGTGATAATATTGGCAAAGAGAAAAACACAATACAATGAGAAAAGGTAACATGAAGATGAAAAAATTTAATTTTGAGTACCATTAATGAATAGTCTTTATGGTTTGAAAGATGTTTTATTTATTCTGTGAATGAATTTCTGAATGCCCACCGTGTGTCAGTTTTTTTGCCTAGGTGCTCTGAATAAAAAAGATGAATGAGACCTGGGCCATTTACCTCAATCTTACAGATTAATAAAGAATTGACATACTATTTAAAAATTCCCTTTTATCGTTTAAATGCCACAACATAACGATTTGCAGGGTATCACAGAATGAGCATGGTGATGTTGCACAGAAGGTTTCTAAGTGCTGTTTACAACTATCCTTTAAAGTTGGAAAGGAGGTAATGTATCATCCCGGTTTCAGAAATGACGACTACCAGAATTCAGTAACTTGTAAAAAAAAGCTTAAAGGAGGCCTCAAAATCAAGTGTAACAATTCCTAAACCACTGCTTTTCCCAGGATGATCAAGCACTCAATCCAGTCTATCTGCACTATAGCCTTTTCATTTAAACTTAGGGTTTTAAAAATAATTTCCCACCCAACAATGTGAAGAGGCAGCAATACTACATTACTCTTGGACTCAGTGGTGAGGGAAATGATAGAATCATCACGTATAATGCCAACAAAACATGATAAATTAGTTCACGATCATGGAATGGATATTTGCCTTATTTCAATTTTATGCAGAAGTTCTGCCAGAGAAATAGGATTACAGAATATTTAATACTATATTCTTTAGTAATGCAGTCTTGGTGAAAGCATGCTAGCCAGGTAGAGTAAGTGGTACAAAGATCCCCTTTAATCAAAATAACTATTTAAAATATCTCTGGTTTCAAATGTACTGAATTGACTTATTATTGAGCTTCCTATACTGAGTTTTTTCTTATCACAGAATTCCTGTTATTGGCCTCAACCAACAACTGGGTTTGAACATTAGCTATTCAAGCACAGCTACAGCCCAATGGACTTTCACAAGTCTTCCCTTTAAAGTTAAAATTTATTGTTAGTTTTACCAAACTAAATGCATCTTTTCCCATTTTGGAAATACTTTTTGGTGAAACAGTAAATTTAAAACCTAAAATGTTATATAGTTTTCCAAAATTTAATAGAGTTTCTTCATTATGGATTTTTCTTTCTGTTGTATGAATATCATTTCTATTCTCTTTTCATTTGAATTACTCTTACAAGAAAGCATAGAGAATAAAAGGAAAATAAAAATGTGATGTATTTATGACATCTCTTCAGTTATTCTAACATGCCTATCCATAAAACGATTTTTGATTTTTGTTTTCTTTCCATATATAAGCTGTGATTTTTAAGGTTGAGGGTTGTTTTTTTTTTTAGATTTTATTTATTTATTTTTGAGAAAGAGAGAGGGTATAAGCAGGGGGCAGGAGAGAGACAAGCAGACTCTGTGCAGATTACAGAGCCCCTTGCAGGGCTTGATCCCATGACCCTGCGATCATGACCTGATACCAGGACTCTGAGATATTATCTGATCCAAAATTAAAGAGTCAGATGATTAACTGACTGAGCCATCAGGGCGCTTCCCAGAGCCATAAAGTTTTTTAAATAAATATATAAATATTTATATATTTATATTTATATTTATATTTATTTATATATTTATAAATAAATATATGGATATTATGGTGTCTCTTAACTTTTTGAATTCACCCTAACATAAATGATATATGCCCCCCTTCGAGTTATAATTTATCTGCAGAGCCAGAGACAGACAAGATAGAGCAATATGAGGATAATTTATTCCTTTTGCAATTCTCTTGAAATATAAAGTTTTTATTTGGTCAGTGTATAGGTTCAGAGAACAATTTAAATACCATATTGAGATACACAATTGCAAAGATCGTTAGCAATTAGAATATGTTGTACATTCACTTGAAGTTCTTCTTTTCTTCAACCATTGACTTTAAAAACTAAAAACTCTTCAGTAATTTATAACAGTGTTGTGAGCTTATTCATATTCAAGGAGAAATTTTATTTCATAAATATATGTTCCTATTTTATCAAATATTTTAGACTTTGAGTACATGATATTTTGCATTCTTATATACTGTTAACATTTACATTTGCAGTTAAAGACATTACTGAGGTAGAAAATCTATTTACCTATCTATATATGATCCCCCTTCAGAAGAAAGATGCACAGATTCCTAATGACACTTAACCACTTAGGTGTCTAGTTACATCGTCTGCTTTGGGAAATGGTCGCATTTGAGCCTTCAAATTCTCCCATTATTTCTTGTAGCTTCTTAGAAGCCAAATGTTCTTGCTTGATGAGCTATTTCTAGAAGTCTCATAGAAGGAAAAGAGAAAATTCAGAGAAATGCAAGAGACCAGATAGGCTAAGTGGAAGCAGATAATCAATAACTGAGTGAGGTGGGGAGGGAGAAGAGAAGCAAAGACCTGTATACCTCTATCAGGGAGATGTTTTGTGGCTAGGAATAGAGATTGAGAGCACTTTTCAGGATCAACTCTCATGTTTGTGAGGGATTTGGGAAGAAACAAGTGATAGGAAGAGGTATTTTAAAGATTATACATTAATAATGTTTTCTTTTTAGAGTTTGCTCTGGATCAATGTTTCTCCAACATGCAGTTGATACTAAAAGTTCTTAAATGTGCAGGACTGTCCTATATATATTGCAGGATGTTTAGCATCTCTGGCCCCCTTTTCTAAAAGCCAGAAATGCTCCTCCCTCATCATAGTAATCCCAAACATTTCCACTTATTTGCAAATGTCTCCAACAGATATAATTGCTACTGATTAAGAAATACAGCCCTGGAAATAATGCATGTGTGTGTGTGTGTGTGTGTGTGTGTGTGTGTGTGTGTGTGTAAGTGCATGTATGTAATGTAAAACTCACATATACTGTATTTGGAGCAGCTGCATAGCAGGTGTATTAGTTTATATGCATAAGAAAATGGACTTCAAAATGAAAAGAAAGAAATGTGTTTCTAATGGGAAATAAGTGATGTGAAAGGCAAACCAGCAAAAATCAATAAAGGAAGCCAACATTTCTTGACTGCCTGCTATGCAATATAATTTACCTAAATTTTTAAGATGACTCAGTGACAGAACCAGTATCTAAACCCAGGTTCATATGATTCCAAAACCCATAATTTATTGTGTGTTGACAGGAGAACAGCAATGTGGTTTAAAAAAATAATTACTACTTTAGAAAATGTTAAGTACAAATAGAAGAATGATTTTTTTCTCTAGGTTTAAACAGCATCCACACCTCATATGAATCATCCTCCCACCCCTAATCTAGTAATGCTATGTATCATGCCCCCTGCCAATAGATGTGGGGAGATTTTGAAGATAAAAGCTAAGAAACGTCACATGAACATTCTCACAAAGGCTCACTCGAAACCAATTTCATTATCAGTAAATGAGAGGGTTTAGAGAAAACGGCAGGAAAAGTCTATGTCCTGAGGAAAATGCTTGATTTCTTGACTTTCTTGGGCTAAGGACCAGAAGCATTAGTGGAAATGTATTATTATAAATTCAACCAAAAATTTACATATTATTCTTTTTGTTGTTGCTTTGGAAAGAGATGCTTTTACTGATGTTACTTCTGAGTATGAAGTGAAAACCATCTTGCTGAAGACGGTCTCCAGATGGCAATGTCCTGATCATGACCTGATTCTCTTCTTTTCCTTTCCTATTGGCAAGGAGGAAATTTAAGCCCTAGCCAGAACAACCTAGGTGTGACATGTGCCCAGCAGCCAGGAGGGAGGAGTACAAGTGATCAAAATAGCAGAAGCAAAACAGGGAGACCCTGTGGCCCCTCGGAACTCTTTAACATTACAAAAGAAATGTAAAGGAATTCTCAAAGCCTCAGGATAATTATCTCAAAAAGACAGCATCTGTCTGACAAATCTATGTCAGAAGTCAGGGCCATCCCTACCAGAAGTCCGGCCATACCCAGGGCTTTAGTCCTTCCTGTGGCACTTCCCTACAGTCACAGAGTTTAGAACAGAATTCACCAGGGACACCGGCCATGCGCAGTTTTTGAGGGCAAGAAGCACTTCTTTGACCTACTGCTGCCAATAGGACTAGCCTGGCTTTCCTAGGCTCAGCAATTTAGTAGAAGTCTGCTGAGTCAGATAAAATGCAGAGGTTTCAGTTTTATAAGACTACTATCCTTCACACTGTAAGCATTGCAAATTCAATGGCCCAAAAAAGATCAAGTCTTTCTTTTAAGCATTATCTTGGAAATTCATTTCAATTATTCTTGCTGAAAGAAAACACTGAAAACTAAAATAAAGAATCAAAGTGTGTCAAGAAAAGGCCCTTTTCCTCTAAAAATTTCCAGATTATAAGTTATAATGATAGAAGTAATAACACTAGCAAAGTAGTCCTTTCCGTAAGAAATAACTTGTCTCTGGGTCTCAAAATCCCTTTATACCTTAATTATATATACATATGATTATGTGTGCATGAAGGAAGAGAGAGACAAAGCTCTTGATCCTTTGTACTCTTCTTTCTGTACTACAAACATGTCCCTTAGTTTTACAGACCAGGTCTACATAATTCATTCAAGCAACAAAAACAGGAAATGCATCTAAAAAATGTCAGATTTGTTCCTTTTAACTGATTATATTTATTATATTAACCAGAAAATAGATAAATTTTTCTTATGCCATGTAGTCACTTTTTCTGTGATACCTGCTGAGGAATATCTGTTTCAGTTGTGAATATTCCTGTGGTTCTTTTTTCTTTTTCTAGGCATAATTTTGAAAGAAGTCTCATGGGTTTGTTTTCCTTTGATTAGTAAATTCAACACTCAAACCTCCAAATAATAAGTACAGGATAAAGGGCCACGAGGCAGGTACTAATGTCCATCAGAAAACATTTGAAGAGTTTAGAAGGATTTCGATAAAGAATTTGAGACTTTTATATCTTTTTATCATATACTTTAGTCTGCAGAGAGGCTGCAAATTGAAAATAAAGTGGTTGTTAAGAAAGGAGGTTCTGGTGTGCCTGGGTGGCTCAGCTGGTTAAGCATTCAGCCCTTGGTTCTTGAGGATTCTCTCCCTCTGCCCCTCCCCCTGTTCGTGTTCTCTCTCTCTCTCTCTCTCTCTCTCTCTCTCTCTCTCAAACAAATAAATCTTTAAAGAAAAAAAGAAGGTTTCTGTGGGAGTGTGAATCATGAAAACCACAGTTCTGAAATATGCATCATAGCACAGGCTTACCCCAAATAGTTCACCAAGCCTTCCTCAGTTATGAAACCTAACTTTTAGGTCTTTTATTTAAGCATTTCATTTGACTGGTCAGTGGTCTCTTTGCTCCTTATTAAAGTATTCTTTTGAAACAAAGATCATCTTGTCAAAATATATCCCAAATAACACATGAAAGACAACATCTCTTGTGGCAATGACCTGATAAAAAAAATATCTCCCAGGGATAGTTCACACTGTGTAAATTATTTTTCATTCCATTATGAAGTTAGAAATCAATTTCCAGTCACTCAGGAAGTCCTGAACTAGGTCACTGCTGTAAGTTCCCTCACCTGTCATGTTATAGTAGCAAAAAGCACATACTCACATTAATGGTTTTAATAAGCAAAAGAAATGTCAGCGGCAGTACTGCAATAAGCCTAGGACACTACAAATTAGCATGGTCCTTGTCATCATTTAATATTTACTAAGTACCTAATAGATACTTGGCTCTAAAATAAACACTATGGAGATTTTAGAGCATATAGAGAGGTGGTACTTATTGCTGTATGGGAATCTCTTACCTAAAAAGACCCAATACAAACATATAATATCCAGTAAGATCATGTAGTCACCCTTGATTCAGCCAAAATAGTGAAGTGCTATAAGTACTAGAAAAATGAAGATGATATAATCATAAATAGAATGAGAAGAGAATTTAGAAATAATCTGGTTTAATCTTCTCATTTTACTGATGAAGAAACTAAGGTCCAAAAAGTAAATGATTTGCCTCATAATGTTCAATTGGAGGTTCAGACCTGAAATCTAGGTCCTCATGATCTAAATGAGGGTCAGTGCACATATGGCATTTTGGTTAGTTTCCATTATGGCTCCTTTAAATCTTTAGGTATGGGTAGGTCTATGAATCTTCTACATATACATATCCAACATAAAATGCAGAAACAGAATAACAACAGTAAACCCTCCCATATTATATATATATATATATATATATATATATATATATATATATATATATATAATGGTGAGATGGTGAGCATGGAATATATATATAGAATGGTGAGCATGGAATAGTGACTGGTTCATTGCAATTCTGAACTCTTGTTAGAAATGTATTATCCATTACTTGAATGGGGCATAATCTGGTTTCCAAAAATGATTCTCCAAGACTTTTGGTTCCCCACTCTAAGTCTATAGTACTATTTTCATAAGAAATCACTCTTTTTGTAGCTGGATAAATTTTCCAGCCTTTTCCTGTCTATAGAAAATTAGGGCACTTTCTATAGAGCCTTACACTGTCAGAGGGGCTCATCATTAATGATGACTTTGGACTATTAAAGAAGAGTTGTAGAGAAATGGAACTATGTCAAACAGGATAAGACATGCAGTGGAGATTGGAGAAGTAGAGTTAAATTTGATCATTTCCATTAAAAAAAAAGGGGGTACATACTTAAAATGCAATGAGTACCATGAACATGGCTTTTTGTTGGAACATCATTCAAACTAAATTAACTTGAAAGACAAAAATAATACTTTTAAAAATATATCTTTTTCTCAAGAAAATTGCAATTATTATAAAAATATATTTTTTGTTTTTAATCATGAGAACTTCATAATTATTGGGGTTTAACATTCAAGATTTAAGTAATAATCATCTCTAATAAATAGAAAAAAATATACTACATATTTTTTCCTTCTGTCTTTCTGTAAGATTTCATTATCAATACCTGATCAACATAGAACTTAATAAAGGAGTGAGCTAAAGGAACACATAGCTAACAGAAAGTCTTTTCTGGAGGAACTGAGCTGCTCCCTACCTTGAGGGGAAAGTACTTTGGAAGGCAAGGTGGCAACTTCTATTAGATTAAATACAAAAGTAGGTAAAACTAATAAATACCCTCTCTCCTGAAGTTTTAAGGCCTTTTCATTTGCTCCAGAGACTGGGACACAAGAGGAATTAAGATGTCTTTGACAAGATATACAAATTTACTATTTTTCCTTCCTTTTATATTCATAGCCTAATAACTTTTGTAATTAGTCTGTGAAGGCCTCCCTTACTAATAAATTTTAAGCTTATGTGAAAGGATTCATTTGAGTGGTATATAATCTTTATTTTCAAGATGCAGTTTATCAACTTAAGCTAATTAAACTCACAGTTGTCACGCTTCCTATGCTTCTTGGAATTCAAATTAAGAATTTGATATCATATCTTTAATAGCTAATGAACATTTTGTGACGTTTGTTTCTCCTAATTAGTCTATTAAGTATTGTGTGAGAATTTCCTGTCGATTGAAGTATTCTCCTTGCCTTAGCAGAATTAACTTTGACCATTATTTCAACTAGCCAGTGATCTTTTAGTTCAAAAAGTCACATCAAAAATTATCTGTCAATGGTTCTATTCTCTTGCTACTTTTAATTTTTCATTGGTAGAGTCAAATATTGTTGTATTGTCCATCTAACAGCCACACCCACACTTACCTGCCAAATTGTGCTCTCAGGACAAGCTGTTAAGTATATGTAGTTGACAAATCTCTCCCAGTGACTTAATTACTCTTTAGAGATTTTAACATAGACCAAGGTAGTCACAGAATGTTTCATGAGAAAGGATTCTTAAGAAATAGGTATAGAATAGGTCAACAGAAAGGAAGAGGAAGAACATTTAGACTCAGGAGTGTAAAGTAGAAGGAAATTATCTCTACCATGTGAACAGGTTATAACCTGTGCCAGTGAATTAAAAGGAATCAGAGTGAGTGAACAGGAAAGTATTTTTCTTACTCCTGATATTTCCACCCTACACTAATGATTACTGCTTTGGCTCAGGACATAGTTTGACTTAAAAGATATTCTGAATACAAGCATGTTAATCATAATTATGAAAATATTGATAACTTCTCATGAAAAAATCCTCAATGAACTTTTCTAAGTCAATTAACTCCTTTGATATTCTTACAGTAGCTATTTTTTTCTTTTGTAAAAATATTTTAACTGGAACCATTAATGTTTTTATGTTTTCTGGGAAAGTTTGATGTATTATTTTTTATCTATACCAAACTAATAGATTATAGCTTTATTATGATGATTTTTGTTCATCAGTTAAATAAAAAAAGTGGCCAGTTTTGTGAGAAAGGTAGAGAAGAGAAGCAAAGGGGCAAGGTGATGGAAAAGAGGAGAGAGAAAAAGGAGTGGGAGAATAAGACAGGAAAAGGGAGAGCTGGAAAGAGAAACATAAGAAGAGTGTTGAGAGACAGAACGGTTACAGTGATCTTATGTTATGGCCCCTTAAGCCCAGAAATGTATGACAGAGTTAAATATAATATTAAGTTCAAAACAATAGGGCTGAAATGTCCTTTTTTGTAGCTAACCACAAAATTTATATATGGCCCAGAAGTTTGAGAATATAGATTGTAGAAGACCTAAATATAGCAGATAATGAATTTGTATTTTAATATATTGGCCAATGTTTTGCCAAAAGATATTCCAGAGACTTAAAAATCTATTAAGAAAAGGTTTATTTAAATAAGTTTGAGAAATACTGCATATGGTATCCCCCTTTGAAAACATTGACAATACATATAAGCATATTAACGTCTCTGGAGAACACTGAGAAAATACAGTGAGAATTGGTTAAATCATTTTTTACCAATCTTAAAGACAAAATACTGTGTGTGTGTGTGTGTGTGTGTGTGTGTGCGTGTGTGTCTGTGTGTGTGTATAAGTAAAACTCTATTTCATCCTGTAAAATATACTAGGAGAATATAGGCAATGTCACAGCTGATTGTTTAGGCTAAGAAAGACAACAGTGATTGAGTTTAGGAAGATGAAATCTCAAGGTGATGTAATAGATGATGAAGCAGACTACAACTGGACAACAGGAATTCCAATTAAAGGGCTGTGGTGATAATAAAGGGGAGAGGCAAGGTCTTAGGTTGGTCTCGGGATAACTGGAATATAAAGAAACAGGTATATATAGGAGAATTATACCACAGTGTTGGTTATTACCAGGCCAACAGCCCCTCCTGATGGGGTTACCTTTTTTTTTTTTTTTAAAGATTTTATTTATTTGACAGAGAGAAACACAGCCAGAGAGGGAACACAAGCAGGGGGAGTGAGAGAAGGAGAAGCAGGCTTCCAGCCGAGCAAGGAGCCTGATGTGGGACTCAATTCCGGGTCTCCATGATCATGACCTGAGCCGAAGGCAGTCGCTTAACCAACTGAGCCACCCAGGCGCCCCAGGGTTACCTTTTATAACACAACTTCAGTGAAGCAGGGTGGGAATCTGATCCAGGTAACTCATCCACAACTAGTTTGCAAATATGACTTCTGTGCTATGGCTTAAAAACAGATGTTAGACCAGATTTCCCTTTCAAGAGTTTCAAATTGTAAAGAAATGGACAGACATCTGGCAGATAGAAACAGATGGGTATGTGTGGAGAGAGAGAAAGAAAGATACTATACACAATGCTTACATTTTATATTAAATTCATATGCTGATTTTGATCCCAAATCCAGATTAAGTCTTGTCTGTATGAAATATCAACAGCATTGAGGTTATCATTTTCAGTTGAACTACTAATCTTCGTGTTTGGTTTTTCCCACTATTGTGTAAAAGATCTTTCGATCAGTAAGTCAGAGGTACCCATATTTCCTCAAAGAAAGGTATGAGTTTTTATAATAAAAATACAAATGGCAAGAAATAGTCAATGTAGAAGAAATGCCTAGGGAAATCAGGGTTGTAGGCTTTATGTTGTAACATTGGAACAGAATCAAGAATAGTGAAGGAACAGACCACCTCATATGCATACACACACCCAGAGAATATAAGTTTATCTGGATAAGGGAGGAAGGCAAAGGGAAATGGGAATGAGGAGCTGTGTGGGACAGACTCTTAGAGAAGTCAGGCAGTGAGAGAGGGGCTAAACCCAGGACATATGAATAACCTTGGGGAAAGAATTAAAGTTGTGTTTTCATGGACTGCCCATCACCTTTAGTGGCCAGAAGCAGAGAGTCTTATGGAAGACAGGTCAGTACATAGAGACTACTCATCACCTGGGCAGAGCAGGATGTCTCTGGTGGTGGTGTGGGTACAGATGCCTATCCTTTGCCCATGAAACTTTTGGCTTAAAAACTCATACCACTGACCCAAGAATTTGCTAGACCCCATCTGGAATGACATTCATGGGACTCCTGAATTGGGAGACAAGGGTATTCAACACAGAGAGATAGTAATTGGATAGGACTAGCCCTGTTAAGCATTGATAATTGGATAGGACTAGCCCTGTTAAGCATTAAACATAAAAGATTTTCTATAAAAGTTTTATTTTGAAATTGCATTACTTTTATGAACCTAACTATAAAGGTCAAATTGAACATAGTTTTTTTGTCTCCATGTGTTTAAGCAAATCAGAATAGAAATAAAAGTGCACAAAACAAAACTCTCTCTAACTTTATTTAATAATAGCACATTGCTTTGTTTATTCCAAAAACCCTCTGGATCTGAGTACCACCCATTCAGAGGAAATTCAAAAGTAAATGAAAATATTCTATATTCCATACCTGGCAATTTAATTTTTAAACCTTTATAACCCTAAAATTGTTTAAGTATTATTTTTATATTTTAGTTTAGAATGAGTTTTCCAACAAGGATCCAAGTAACATTAAATCTTATATTTATAATATCAATTCTTTTTTTGTTTGTTTTCTATGCTGTCTCTATATGAGTTCCTGTTACTATTCCCTTCATCTGATTTCTCTCTCTGTTCTTGGTCCTAATGTTTGCTGGGGGTTATATGTGTCGATCCTAGGGCATAATTCTACTTTTCTAAAATTCAATTCTCCACTTATATACAATATTTTGGTTTTGTCTTTTGTTGCATTTTTTTATAATTTATTTATAATTTTCTGTTGTTTTAACAGAGTTTTGTAGATTAAGTATGGTGCTCCTTTCCAGTTTCTTCATTAAGGTATTCTCGCTTAGTAAAGTAACCAGATAAGTCTGAATCTATTAGTAATCTGCCCTGTAGATGAAAAAGATGATCATTGTTTCCATACTAAGAATTAGTATGCTTAATTTAACAAATAAAGGTTCTGATAAATGGCATGACGCTCCCAATGTCTCTAGATGGAAGCCTCCAATGCACTTGATCTACTCTTTTCATAAACCAGAAGTAGGATATGGATGTTAAACTAGAGTCTTTGGTTGGTTTGTTGGTTGTTTACCTTGTATTTAACATTGGGTTGTGCTTGGTATGATCTCTACCGGAAATTTAAATTTGAGTCCCTTCTAGGCCTGTTAATCTCTGGATTGGGTACTTACTCATTCAACACATACTGTACAAGGAACTACAATACATTAGTCACTGAACTTTAATTATAAGTTGAAAATAAGATGGTGAACAAAACATTCTGATGCCTTCAGTCTGGTAGAGAAGACAGACATTAATAAAATCATCAAAAAATATGACGTTAGCCTGTCCCACCTCCTCTCTCTCCTTCATGGCTTTCCTGACTATTCTCCCTTGATTTCTCTTCTATCCTTAAAACTCCTGCATGGCTCTTTCTTTCTCTACCTATTTTCTAGAATTTTGTCCTCAGCCCTTTACACCCTCTCCCTGAGGGAGTCAACACACCTCATGACTTCAACTTTTACCTATATGCTGAGGATTTAAATTTTTTTCTCTTTCTCAGATTTCTGTTCCCTAGCCGAATCCTGTAAGAACCACTAAGTCTGTAACCAAATCTTGGAATCCATGTCCTCTTCTCAAACTCACTTTCACTGACCAAACACTCCAATATTACCTAATTATACCCTTCTTCTCATTTCACTCCCCTGTTAACTTATTCTGTAATATTATTTCTAGAGTGAAAAAGTGATCATGCCATTTCATATCTAAATGTACCTAACAGTGTCTAAAAAAGGTAATCTAAGGACCTTACTATGACACATAGCTAGGATCATCTTCCACTTCTCTACATGCTAAACTTCATTTTCAAAAATATGCCAGTAGCTTTTCATGCTACTTCATCCCATGGCCATTTTGCTTAAAATATTCTGCCTTCTTTTAGTCAACATTTAAGACTTAATTCATGAAATAAGTGAAACCCACAATATTTCTAGTGAAACCCACAATATTTCATGAAATAAGTGCAATCCACAATATTTCTATACCATTGCCCCAATAATATGCTTACATTAAAGTATCTATCAGAATGCATTATGAGTTTACAATGCCATTTTTCTTGATAATCTCAGTATATAGCAAAAGAGCTGAAAAAATAGTAGATGTTGAATAAGTATTTATTGAATATGATTGAATAAGAGAATGCCCATGCAGTGTGTGTGTGTGTGTGTGTGTGTGTGTGTGTGTGTGTGTGTTGTGTGTTGTGTTGTGTTTACAGTACAGGCTACTTTGGAAGGATGGAAATTCCCTTTCCATTCCTTGGATGGAGAGAAAAAAACAGAAAAGATGAGAGAAAGCATTGAGTAAAATATTTTTTACAGGAGTTAAAAGTAAAAAATGTTAAATCTAACCTGCCTATTTACTGTTGATGTTTCAAACAGAATAAGGGGTTATTAATCACAGATTTAGAATTGACCTCTGTTTTTGATAGGTTTTGCATTATATTTCTACCCCAATTATAAGAAATCATACTAGCTGTGGTATAAATAATTTTTAAAAAGTCTAGTCCTTTCTGTTATAAAAATCCAGGTTGAACAGCACTTCACAGTGTCAGAGAACATGTTCCCCTTTGTCTTGTTGCTCTGTTATATGTAGCTTCAACTTCATGCTCCAAAACAGCATATGTCTATTCAATAAGCAGAATATAAGGAGCAAAGAAGTATAGAACAAAGATTATATGCACATTATTTCCTAAAGCAGACTCCCAGATGTTCAGCAACACTTACGTTTGACTCCTATAACTTAATTCTGTGGCCACAAGAAGCCAAGGAAATGAGGTCTTTGTTTTGTCTGTTTCCAACCAAAAATTCTGTTGCCATAGAACAACAAAAGAATGGATATGGACTGATAGCAATTTGGTTTGCCTCTGTGTTTCAGACCCTACGCAAAATATTGCATAAGGTAATTAGTACACTAAGATCACTTAGTGAATATTTGTTATTTTTACTGTCCACTTTGATATCACTTGCCAGTTCTCCCATATCCAGGCAAAATAGATACTTCTATCCAAATGACTCTCCACTTATATGTTCAGAGTATTGGCTATTACAACCTCTATCAGGCCTTGACTACTACCTGAACTATACCCTGAAGCTGTTAAAATAACTTCTTATTTCTCAATTTCTAATGGCCCCCAGTACTCTTGGGATTGTCCAATATCACGAAAGAGTTGCTGAAGTACTAGTTGATATAATTAAATGTTATTTAGTATTGTGACCTCACTTTTTCTTAAGAGAGATGAACTCAGCTATAACCTCTTAAATCTCAAGGCCTCATGGAGGAAACTTGCATTTCACAGAGTTTTGAACTTTACTCCCCAGATCGCTGACCACACCATTCCAAATTACTGCACCAAAAGCAACATTAAGAAGTCCTCATATTTTTAGTGGAGTTTAAAAAATTATGATACTTTGTTGATTTAATAATGCTTGTGTTTTTTACTTCCTCAGCCAGGAGCTAACATTTACAGAATAAGCTCTTGGCAGGTGGATCATTTGGGAGAGCTCTGGGACCCTTCACCTGTAGGACAGGACCAAGGACTACTGACAGACAAGAGAGCTTTCATGGTTCCTTGTTTGCCAGAAATCGCTGTACACCGTCTTCTGAGGTTACTGAGAGCATGCTATACAGGTCCTGAAGAATTGCTCCCTTTTCTATGTAACCTTAACTGTGGTGATCTCAGTGTTAAGTGTTATAAAGTAGTCCTAGAGTTTTATTAATGAAGCCATCAGCTAAATTATAGTGAGCATTAAAACTGCCAGTTAGTGTCAAAATGTTTTGACTATCAAATTTAGTTTTTGATATTCTTTTAATATGCTCTGCTGGCAACTTTATTCTTGTTTCTGGTCCGAGATGTCATTTAGTACAGCTTCTGTTTCTTATATTTTGCAGGCTGGTAATTAAATGAAGGACAAGTGGGCAGAACCAGCCTTTTTTAGGAAATTTTTTAAATGAGTTAATGATCCATTCCTTAAGCATTAGAAACTGAAGGTGAGTCCCTAAAGCTTGTGACATTTATAGTCAGTATTTGCAAAAAGCATCAGGTAATCAGAATAGAAGAACAGAGGTAAAGGCAGTTCAGACTGGGGCATACATTTCAGAGGGTGAGCTCTGCCACCAAATTGTCAGTGACATCTTGTTCAAAAGAAAAGGGAATTTTCAAAATGTTATAAAGTGATGAAAGTCAGAAAATGTTTGATAAGTTGAAGAAGTAAGAAAATATTGACTGAGAGAGAAGGTTTTGCTATAAAATTGACAGGGACCTCAAGACATGTTTGACGATGATTGAATTGGGTTACATAAAGTGACATATTTTGCTGCCTTGCTTCTTTTTCTGATCAAAATTGAGACTTAGTAAATTGTATCATTTTTACTTGCTTCTGCCCTGTCTCTCACTACTGCCATAAAATCTGTGATGTTTGCTTTAATTTTTTGAAGCATTGCCAGGATTTATTTTTCAAAAGTAACAAATGGTATAAAGTGACTATTCAAGCACTTGCTAGAGTTATAGGAAATAGTATTTACCTAAACAGAAAAAAATATCCTCTTCAATTTCCTAACAGCATAATGTGGGCCCCAACTAGTGAATTGGTTTATATAAAGTAGGGACAACTGTGTGCTTAATTTTGCCTTTCCTGATGTCAAAATCTACCTGAGATCCTAATTGTTGAAGTGACAAAATGTTCTCCAAATGGCCCCTTGTGCGCACTTCCAATGAAAGAAGTGATGCATTTAAAGACAATAGTACATTCCAGTTGTCCATGTTTAACATTAAAAAATTTTTTTGATGAAATTAATGAACTTACACAAAAATATACTTAGAATTCAAAATCTGAATTCCTTACCGTAGTTCATTGAGTACTTAGTAGTGTTTTCCATAGATGAGGCCTATGCAGGCTGTCCTTTCTGACACACTCTAGGTTTTCCCTGGAGGTTTGAGAGTGTTCTCTTTGTTATCAGTAATCACAACCAAGATTGCTGTATTTCCCACTTCCCAGCTCTGTTTGTTCCCATCCTTTGGTGTTTGCTTTGGACTGTCTCTATGCAGGATAGGCAGGCAGTGTAAAAACGTTAAGGCATCAGTCATGGAACATTAATTTACACAGGCTTCATGAGAGTGACTAGAACAATTCCTGACATTTTGATTGTTAACTTGAACCGACGGTAGAACAAGTGGCTTCCTTCCTTCTGCTTCCAATCTAAGTTTGAGCAGTAAGCAAAAGAAAAGAATTCACATTTGCCTAATGCATTCTATGAACTGGTACAGGGTTCAGGTTCAATTTTACATATGTGATTTTATTTATTTTTTTTCCACAACAGTGCTATTGTCCTTATTTTACAGATAAGAAAATGTAGCTTGCAGTGGTTAAGTAATTTTCTCAAGATCACTGAATGAAAAAATGAGGAAGTTGGGCTACCCAATTCTTTCCACTCAGTATACCATACTAAACCCATCTCACCTAGATCTAAGACTTATTTCAGATTTAGATTGGCAAGATAAGGGCTAATGATGATGCCAAGATGTATGAAGCAATATTGACTTACCTACATGTTACTACTCTAATATACAAGCAGGACAAATTTTCTATAATAGGGAGATAAAAAGTTTAATATTTATTGCAAGTTTCAGATTTATATTTGGCATTAAAACATTTATATGGGGGGACACCTGGGTGGCTCAGTTGGTTAAGCGACTGCCTTCGGCTCAGGTCATGATCCCGGAGACCCAGGATCGAGCCCCACATAGGGCTCCCTGCTCAGCGGGAAGCCTGCTTCTCCCTCTCTCACTCCCCCAGCTTGTGTTCCTTCTCTCGCTGTGTTTCTCGCTGTCAAATAAATAAAATCTTTAAAAAAAAAAAAACCATTTATATGGGTAGTAATTCTATTATAACATGCAACTAACTAATCCATATTATAAATCACTTGAGGTATTTGTAGTCTGATTATAAACTTTATATTCCATTATCAGTATACTTGATGTATATTTTAAAAGGCATTTACAGGATATTTCTCTTCTTTGAAATACTTTGGTCAATATTCAAGCTAATTTTATAATCCTCATAAGTACATTAAAACCTTTCATATTAGCCCTTGTCCTGTTGAGTACTTCATTGGGATTCTGACTTATGCATTTCTTTAACTGGAAATTGTCATTTACTACACTTAACGATGCATAAAAATACCTCAAGTCTAATACTTTATGCAATTACTCAGCATTTAGAAAGAAATATGGTGACCTAATTTTACCACTCTTTCACAGCAATAGAAACATGGTAGACATAGGATAACCTAACAGGCTTTTGCACTCATTTGTTCACAAAATTCTTCTACTTAAAAGTCATTCGTTCAGGATTTTTGTATTCAACAACCATTTTGACAGTAACGAACACCCCTTCTGTGAAGGAATATGCCCATTTTGCAATATAATACTTCAATGTCGTTTTTGTTTATAATATCTTTTATATCCAGAGATTTCTTCTTTTATTTTTCCATTTATTGTTTTTGATTGTTAACTTGAACTCATGGTAGAATAAGTGGCTTTTTGTTCTTGTAGATTCCATTTTGATAGAGGAAAGGATTTGGGGAAAAATTTCAGAAAAGGTTTTAATGATGAGTAGGAGTTCATTAAGGAAAAAAAAAAAACACTGGGACTCTACTATTGAAAATCTAGACAACTGAGCTAAATCACTAACACAAAGTTATCAGTAAGACACAGCAAAGATTTAGCCAGTACCTTTTCTATGTGTTGGTGAGGATGAGTAGGTATAGGTACTGGAGCTGAATATATAAGGTCAGAGCCTATAGGGTCTTCAGTATTCCTTGGCTGGCTGGTATTACTGAAGATGTGAGCATAAGACAATGCTGGATCTAGAATATAGGCTCCATGAGAGTGACTAGAACAATTCCTGACATGTAGCATGTTCTCTATAAAAAATGGTACATAAATTCCCTGATGATTTGGTGTAAGAATTTTAAAGTACTCGGAAACCCTTCTATTTTGTTGTTAGGGAACATCTAGGCTCTTTCCTACCCATCCTCTTATTTCATATCCAAAGAGGATATTGACATCGATGGGTGAAAGCAAAGGACATTTACAGGGTCATTAAGAGAGACAGCTTTCCTACTTGGATTCCTCTTTCCTTGAAGATGCCTGTATTTCTCTTTCTTCTTTCATGAGACTGATACAGCAGTAGATCCCAGGGGGAGAGGCTGTACCTGGATATGCGGTCTGAGAAAACCCTAGACTTGAGGGAAAAACTCATTATCTTTCTGTCCTTGTTCTAGTTGTCTTTGCATTGTGTATCCTAAACCTCACAGAATTTCTGTAAGGGATGAGCCTAGAGGCAGGGTACTAGAAACTCCTAATGTAGCGTTTGCTTGCTCTTTAGAATTTGAAATTTGGAACTGAAATCTCTCTTTGCTTGACCTTGTCTCTCTCCATGGATTTTATGAGAGTGACTTCTCCTTGAGACTCAAATCAAACACCAATTCATGACCCTCATGGTAGACTTAGTGAGAACAAACTAAAAGCAGGAAGGGCATTTCCAATAAGTAGGATGAGAAGCAAATATTACCAGACAGAAAATTAAGATGAAAAATCCAGAAGAAACTGGTTAACTGTATCAAATAAAGAAGAAAGGAGAGAAAATGAGTAGTAAATTAATAAGGAGGTTGGTGGATAGGGAATCCATAGAAGGTGCAAAGTGAGTCTTAGAACCCTAAGAATGCAAGGATCCACTGCATTTATGAGTGCCTAAATAGGACTGTTTTCCAAAAGCCTAAAGATTTTCAGATGAACATTCCTAGTTCCCTCCCCATTCTTTAGCACTGAATTTTTCAGTCATCCCTGCCCACTACACACACATGAATAGAATACAGAATTTGGAAGTACTCTGCTAGTAAGTAAGTTACTAAGATAATGGGAGAAAACAAACTTTTTAGGTTCTGGGTTATCATCTAACATAATATTGTTCTCTCTGCTTATATATTTTGCATGAATATTAATGCCTTCATATCAAGTTCTAATAAATATGCACTTTTTCATTCCTATGTTTTATTTAAGTATCCTCACTGTGAAATTTATAGTTCAGAAGTATCAAATTGATTATATTCATTCCCAATATGTGTGCATGCACACTTGCACACACACACAAACACATACATGGCTATAAACTCTGGAAGGTCAAAGATTATGTGACCTACTCATTTGTATACTCCCATTGCCCAGAATAATATTCAGTAGAGCTAAATTTAATAAAATAAACGTACTGTGTAACAGGTAAGGGCTGAACAGCTACATGAGTAGAGATAGCCACTCCCTCCCCAGGAAAGAAAAATCATGTAACTATTACTTCCTGTTGAGTAGTTCATAGGAAGTAGAGGCCATCAAAGCATATCAATTTCTGTTCCTCTTCCCTACAAAGCTAGCAGCAAACAGCCTCAGGAAGAGTATGGTAGAGCTTTCCCTTGATATTTTACAGGAAGCAAGTAAAGCTATTTGATGGTCGTTTCCATTTTTGTAATCTTTTTTAGTAAATAAATCTCATTGCAACCTTTCCTTTTGCTATCCAAATCATCACCATTTCCTTGGGCTTCCCTCCTGGTCAGTTTTCCATCTAATTTATATTGTTGTCTCTATTAAATTTTCTATTAGTTTCCTTAATTTACAATCTTCAACACCTAGGCTCAACCTGACTTCAACCAGAGCTGATTAAGATAGGATTAATGTTCATCCATGCTTTACTCTTTTTTTTTCTTTGCACACCTCTCCTTTGTTCCTTAAATAAATGTAAATTACTGGTTAATATATTTCTAGTTCTGAGATCTTCTCTAGGTATATTTGCCTGCATAGTCTTACCCATATATTTCGAAACTGTTATATTCTTCTAACAGAATTGGCCTACATCCTTTATTTTCAACTATGCCCTATTTATGAACATTATTTTTCGACTTGCCATTGTATTCTAAATTCCAAATTGCTGTTCATGTTGTTATTTCTTCCCAACCACTCACTCAAACTGATGACAAAAATACATTTAATGATCGTAATTTTCATTCATGTACCCAAAGCACTCTGACCATGATCAGATGACCCTCAAATGACCAGATTGTGTAGATATCTTTTCATCTCTTCTGCTCACATCCTACCTGTTGCCCAACAGCTAATAGTAGTCAACATGTTATTGCTAGTCAGATCCCATCATGATGAATCCTAAAGGGGGTCCTCATACTTGCTCATTATATTAGAAACCTATTACACTGGATTCCATATTGCTCATATGAAGTAGCACAAGTCCTACTGCCTCACTTGAGCCAGCCAGATATCATACTTTTCTAACCACTGGGGCTCAATGTGCTAAAGTGTAGCTACCTCCTTTCCAAGTTTAAGAATGCAGTTGACAGGTAGATTTGGGTTATGGTTGTCAGATTTAGCAAATAAAAATACAGAATGCCAAGTAAAGTTTGAATTTCAGAATAACACATTTTTTAGTATAACCGATATTTTAATATAACCGATAGTATATATACACTAGATATCATATATACACATATATACACTAAAAAAAGTTTATCTACAAATTTAAGTAGTATTGAGTAACTTTTAGTATATGTTCAAAATACTTAATGATATACTAAAAATTATTTGTGCTGAAATTCAAATTTAAGTAGGTGTCTTATATATTTTTTTTAAGATTTCATTTTTTTATTTGACAGAGAGAGATCACAAGTAGGCAGAGAAGCAGACAGAGAGAGAGGAGGAAGCAGGCTCCCTGCTGAGCAGACAGCCCGACGCGGCCTTGATCCCAGGACCCTGAGATCATGACCTGAGCCAAAGGCAGAGGCTTTAACCCACTGAGCCACCCAGGCACCCAGGTGTCCTATATTTTATCTGACAACTGTAACTTGGGTGAGTTCTCAGATTTGAGTTAGACATGAAGTAACTTACACAGTCTGGAAAGCATCATGACAACCACAAAGGAAGCTGTGGTAAGGAAATAAAACCATGAATTTGTTGTTGTTGTTGTTGTTGTTTAACTATAGTTGACATACGATATTATATTAGTTTCAGATATGCAACTATGCATAATGTAGCGATTCAACATTTATATACATTACAAAGTGATCATCACAATAAATCTAGCTACAATCTGTCACCATACAAAGTTGTTACATAATATTAACCATATTCCCTATGCTTTACAAAACCCTAAATTTTTTGAGAGCTTAAACATAAGGATAGACATTCACTGATTTGAGATGCTAGATTCAATTTTGCTCCAAAAAAAGACTACAGGGTTTCCAAAACTTGTTTTGGCCTGTTTTTATGTGCTTGTGTTTGTGCATATCTACATACCTCATCTTAAAATCATAGCTTAGTTCCCTGAACAGCTTGTGATAATTATAGATAAGTTTTAGTTGGCATATGCTAAATATCTACAATTATTTTTTTTCTGTAGAAGAAATACTTTAGGTTGTGCACACGGGTTCTGAAGGCAAAAGAATATTGTGTACTATCTTTGCAGAGTTTAGTTGTTTGATGTTACATGACACACTGTGACGTTTTTGGGTCAGGCAGAAAAATCTGTATTTGCTCCCTGATGGATATTTCTACATCCACAGTTCCAGGAGAAACCATCATTTAGAACCTCAACTTGGCTTCCAAAAACCAAAACAAAACAAAAAAACAGAGAGAGATACAATTTAACCAAAAACTAGGAGAATGGGAGTAGTTCTATTTCTTCAAACTCTTCTACATTTGAATGAATTTACAGTACTAGTTTGCACCAGAAATTTAAGAGCCAATTACCAATTTTTGGTTACAGTATCTACTCTGTGATTAGGTTCAGATAACGTATTCTAATGTATGCTTATTATAGAAAGCAGATACAATTAGATGAGGTAAACAGGAGATGGGGTTATTTAACTTATTTCTAGGAAGTTGAAAAAGAGAATGAAAGGAGAGGGATAACTACTTTTTCAAATAAACATGTTTGGCAGAATTGGGTCTGAGTAAGAGAAGCCAAAGATCCCACTGAGACAGCAAATAATGTCATGAACATGGATTCATAAAACTAAACTTGTGCTCAAGGGGTCAGGGTTGGATAACTGGCAAAGAATATACTTCATTGGTGGAGTCACTGCTGAGAAGCTTAACTTAGTTCAGATACTTGAAGAAATAAAAAGACTTCATGGGGCTAGATTAACACTTTCCACAATCCACAATACACTGTACTTACAAAAATTCCAAAATTTATGTGTAAAGGGAGAAAAAAAAAAGTTTGTTTCTATAATTGGCTATTTAGTTATGAATTCTGTGCTCTGAAAACATATAATTAAATTTACACACTTAAAGGTGACCAAATAATTTATTGTCAAACCATGAAAATTTTGCAGATGACAAATACTAAACCAGAGAAAATTACTGGACAGTAGATATAAATTAGAACTATTCTGTGCAAACCTTAGGGTATATGCACTCAGATCTGTGTATATAATAAAAAATAATTACAAAAAAATTATTTTAAATCCATACAGTGGACAAAACCACAAGGCAATCGTTATCAAAGTTGGAAAGTCTTAAAACACAGGAGGATTTGAATCCACCCAGTGTGCATACAGAGCTCACACTCTAAATAACAACATATATTAATCTAGAATTAACTAGCTGAATATTAATAACTGAATCTTCAGTGTAATAACATATTTGATAACATAGTATGACAAACTGAATAATAAGTATCCAAAAACTTAAATACAGAGTTCCTTTCTAAAGATAATGACTACATTTTTCTCCCATTACATATGTGACAAGCTGACCCTAAGAACTAGGTACTCAAATTGTAACCTGCCCACCATCTGTACCAGATTCACCTGGGTATTTATGAAAACTCAGATTCTGGATGGAGCCCCACCTCATACTTTATGAAGAATTCCACTTGTGTCTTGTGCATGTAGTGTTTGAGCATGTGTTTCTTAGAAGACAAAAGCAAACAAATTGGTGACATTGGATTTATGTTGTTTTGTTTTTGTCTTTGTGACCCGTTAAGTACTCAAAAACAATTATGCTAATTTCATCTCAATTAATGAAAAATGTTTTCTTGTACCCAGCAGCTCACTAGGTAAGGTTTTCTTATAAAAGTATTTTAAAATTTAATATGAACAATGTATAATTTGATACAAAAATTATTTAAGTTAAATTATTACTACAAAATAACTACACCTGACAACATAGAAGAAATTGTACTGATGATGTCATCTGCACTAAAAAAGCTAAGTTTACAGATAATTTTCTTAACTATCAAAAAAAGGCAAAATATCTCAGTGGTATTAGCACTCATCATTATTCATGGGACTTAAAAAATTGATTAATTTGATTAATTTGAGACTATCACAATTAGTACACTAAAGCATAATGTCTTTATTTTTTCAAAACAATGTTTGCTTGTCAATTGCCAGGCAGTATTCTAGGCACTAATGGCAAGTCAACAAAATAAGTAGACACAAAAATTTCTGTCCCTTAGAGTTTACTGTTCATTGAGTATTGTGCTTCTTTGATCTTAAAATGCATGATTACTTATTAGTAAACTTTCAGTTATGTAAAGTAGAATACCAACAAATGAAAGTGGCTGCTGTCCATTTCCAGGGACGTTGTCAGAGAAGTTAGAGCAGAAAATCTGTAAATTGAGCCACTAAAATAAGTTTCCGTAGGGTAAATACCAAAGGTGAGCCTTCCTGTGAGAGGCAGAGGTCAGGCTGACCTCATATCCTCAGATATGAAGGTCTACAGGGATGTGAATTGCCCCCCTTCTTAACTTAAAGGGGCACCCAAGTCACTGATGGCTGAATTCCTCTATGCTATTCTGATAGATGTTCCTAGCCTCCTTGGTGGGAAAGAGATCTACAAAGACAATGGATAAGCAAGCCTTTGAGCAAGAGTAAGAAAGGAGGAGAGAGAACAGTAATTTTATATTCTGGAATAACAGCTCAAAGCAGAAAACCAGTAGGGTACCCAGTTACTTCAGCAACAATATCCCAGGACACACTAAGTTAATTTTGAAAGATCCTCTTAAATTTGGTGAATTTTCTGTATATTACTTCCTTTCTGTGCTCTTTCCCAATCATGATCAGATAGTGGTAAATTCTGCCTAATGAAAGTGTCTGTTTGCTTTTCCTTATAGGAAAGTAGGATAGCCCAAGAAAATCAGATGGTAGTGAGACAGCTTTAGAGGAGAGAGAACAAGTTTATCCTGTAAGCCCTGGTCATAATGTAAAATAGTAAAGAGTACCAGGAGTTGACTGAGTCTGAGATACATGCCTGAGGTCTAACAGAAGAGAAACCCATTTGGTATACACACCACTCGCATTTGGCATTGGAAAGGAAATAATGTCTCAGTCATTCATGGAGGCAAAGGGCTGCATAATTGCATTATAATACATTTCACTGTCCTTGTCACCTAAGATACCATAAGTCCTTCAAGGGCAAGGGTTAATTCATTTTTGTCTTTCCATGGCCCAGCATGGTAGTTGATACAAATTAATTATTCATAAAATTTGGTGCAAAATGCATTATTTAATTAATGATTTGAAATAATATTACAATTTTAGAAAAATAAAAGATGTATAGAATTCTTATTGGGTCATAAATGGTAGAAAAATATAAATCAGTGTCATAGACGACTTGATGTTTGACCTTTGTCTTGATCAACACGATATGAAAAGTGGGGAAAGGGACATCTGAAGCAGAGACACTAGAATTTACAAAGGCATAGTAGTGATGACAAGTCTTTTGGAGTAATTGAAGTATAAGAGGGATGAGGTGAGGCTGGAAAGATATGTTAGGGCCAGATTATGAATAATTTTGAATGCTGTGTTAGGAAGCTTGGATTTTAATCAGTGGATCCTGGGAAGCCAGAAAAAGTTTGTAAGAATGGAAATATATGGGACCGAATTTGTCTTCTGGAAAGTTAGGTCTGGCACTAGTTTGATTAAAGAATTAAGTACATCCTACAAGAGAATTGGGTTATGAAGTTATTGGAACGATTCAGGAGGGAAGAAACTAAGAATACAAAGAAATGAATAATAGGCAGAGATGTTTGTGTTTAAATATGTAAAGCAAAAATCCCCACGCATATATAACATAATGTATTAAAATGTACAAAACACCTAACAGTGACTTACTGATGAATATAGGTGGAGGACGTAGGACAAAGAAGTCTCAGGGGTGACTCTAAGGTTTCTGGCAAGAAATGGAGGGTGCTGTCTTTAGTGAGAAAAACAAGAAAGGGATGATTTAGCAGGAAAGACTGACCATCAGTTCAGGATCCTGCTGATTCTGAGGTGCCTCAAGATATTTTATGGAGATATTCCTCAGAGAGTGAGATGAGATTTGCACCTCTGGGAGTGGCTGTTCCTGAGCACGGATTTGCGATTGATCAGCAAAGAATTAGAAGATGACCAAAGGGGAAGAGGCTCCCCTGTGAAGGTGTACAGCACTAGAGGAAAGAAGCCTGGAGTGTACGCCAGGGATGTCCATATCCGAGGAGCAAGAGCTGAAGAGGAAGGAGAGAAGTCTCTCTAGGGGATCAGGTGAGGAGATGGAGGAGACCTCATAACAGAAGCCAAAGGAAGCCAAATTTGAATGTGGAATTAAGTCAGGTATCAAATAAGATGACTGAAAAAAATGCCATTCCACTAGACAATTTGGAGGACTATGATGACATCATGTAGTGTTTCAAACTGAGAAAACAGACCATAGAATGGGGGGGTGGTGATAAAAGGACATTGGTGCTTTCTTGGCACTTAGCAGTGAAAATAAAGTTCAAAATGTGGTTTGGGGTTTGAGAAGATGATGAAATGAAGAAAATGTTCTCTCTGTGTGTAAACTCAGTTTTCTGTCCCTACTCAGGGACCAGAGAGGGCCTAAACCTGCTGTTGATGCTACCTCCCTTTTTCATTTTTTTCCTCTTTCTTGAGGGCTTTATAGATTTTCAGATTCAACCCCTATTTATGAGGGTTCCTCATCTCCTACTCCTTTACCTTCCCATCCGGTCTAGAAAAGAAAGATTGAGATCCTACCAGCAGTGGTCATGCCCAGGAGTTGGGGCAGGTTTGTAAGTTTAAAGACGGAAAGGACATAGATGTACTAGCTGCTAAAAAAATAGTCTTTTTTCCCCATTACACCCAAATAGCAGCATCCTTCTTTGATTCAAAAGAGCCACTACATGTTATAGAATCCTTTATTTAAATATACAGAAAGTCTAAACTACTTTCATTTTTCTTATTTTGACTGATTTTTGCCTGTGGATATCTTTATTTTCAAATGGTTTTCTCAGCCTTTCTCCTTTTTTTTTTTTTT
This sequence comes from Spilogale gracilis, assembly GCA_004023965.1. NCBI lineage: Eukaryota > Metazoa > Chordata > Mammalia > Carnivora > Mephitidae > Spilogale > Spilogale gracilis. The sequence continues at coordinate 139,526 of PITA01003260.1, forward strand.
AGGTAGTTCCTAAATGTTTTAAAAAATCCCAAATGATGCTATAAACATTTTTTATTATTTTTAAAAAGATTTTATTTATTTATTTGACAGAGAGAAACACAGCTAGAGAGGGAATACAAGCAGGGGGAGTGAGAGAGGGAGAAGGAGTCTTCGCGCCAAGCAGGGAGCCCGACGTGGGGTTCGATCCCAGGACCCTGGGATCATGACCTGAGCCAAAGGCAGAAACTTAATGAATGAGCCACCCAGGTGCCCCAACATTTTTTTTTATTGAGATGAGAAACTTTTTGTTGATCTTTCCTCATCTGAACCCATTTCCATACATACCTCCTTTTAAAGGGCCAGGTGGTTTAACTCCACCGACTACATGGATTTGGAAAAAAAACCATAAGAATTATCCAGGAGAAAGAAGATAGAATGTAAACACTAGGTTGGCCCACAGTCTCCTGAAAGATACAAAATTAACCCCATTTATAACTGTGGTTTATGTCTGCATTTTTATATATAGCTATTTAGTGTTTATTTTCAAATGGTCCGAAGTAACTGAAAGGAGTATGAGTTACCAAAGCAGAACTGTTCTTTTTTCCCCCACAGTGTCACTGCCTTACTTTACAGTTTTTGAAACATTTGCTTTTACATTACTATAAATCAGCCAATACCTGTTTCACAAAATATTCCATACTGCTCAGCTCAGAACCATTCTCTGCCAAACACTTGGAGGCACCTTGCCCTCTGGACAAACTGACACAGGTCAAACTGGGAAAACAGCAGGGCCCCTGTCCTCCAGTTCCCAGGGCTCTGGCCTTTCAGCCTGCCCAGGGGATACTCCACAGGCACTTACCCAAGCCTTCCAACAGAGGGTCTTCAAGCTTTGTTATAGTTCCTGATTCTAGAAAACCACAAATTCATTTATTTGCAATATATTTCAAAAATAAAATGGCCTTGGGAAATGAGGTAGATGGAGCAGTTAGTAATTTGTGCCTTTAAATGCCTAGTGTTTGTTTCCTTATGATTTAACAGTTTCAGTGTGCCTTTTCAGAGAATCAGCAAGCCAAAAGAAACAGGGAAGGGCTTCCTGCTCAGTGGCTTTGATTTCTTGTTGAATAGCACCACCTCATGGTGATTCTGTTTATTTAAGTATTACAGGGATGACTGACAATATTGACTTTCTGTTCTAGTTTATTTTACTTTACAACCATGTCTAAAGTATAGTTTAAATACAATAATTTCTCTGGCGGAGCTGTTTACATTGATTTGTCACCTCATCATTTGTTCTTGGAGTTCCTTTTCATATTCCCTTGAGGACCTAACATCCCTTTATATATATAGGTGCTGTATGTATAAGGTTAAAAGACGTCTTTCTTTTTCTCTCTATTTTAATGGTCATCTACATAATAATGATTTCTCATTTAATTTTCTTGAAGTCCTTACTAGAATTTACTATCACTCATACAACTGCATGTATCTGAATATCTAATCATTTTTTAAGCAACAAGAAAAATAGTTTCTTACCTTTTCTTCTTGTAAAAATCTTTAACATCATTGCTTCTGAAATCCTGACTCAGAATCTTAAAGACAGCCTGATTCTTACTTGTCTTTTCCATGTTTTAAATAGTAATACCATCATTTCTTCCTATATCTTCGTTTCACTTTCTGCTGTAGCTAAATCTCTGGTCCAATTTTTATTAAAGTTATGGTAAAGTTACTACAGCATTAGAAATCTCTTCTTCCATAGATTTCTTCATCTTTATTTCAGAACACATGTGCTTTTCTCTTTGAATTCCACAATTAAAATTGAAGAATTCAATCAAAACTACTTTAAAAATCATTGGCAACATTCTTTCCATCAAAGCTCTCTATATAAGGATAAATATTTAGGCATCAGAGTTTTCTATTTTTTTTTTAAGATTTTATTTCCCAGGTGCCTGGGTGGCTCAGTGGGCTAAAGCCTCTGCCTTCAGCTCAGGTCATGATCTCAGGGTCCTGGGATGGAGACTAACCAGCGTCCTGTTCTCTGCTCGGCAGGGAGCCTGCTTCCCCCTCTCTCTCTGCCTGCCTCTCTGCTTACTTGTGATCTCTCTCCATGTCGATAAACAAAAAGGAAAAAAAGTAAGATCTTGGGATATTGGCTTTGGGGTATATATCCAGAGACTTAATTGCTTTACCTGGGGATAGTAAAACCAAGGACAATAGTTATCAACATGAGAAGCTTCCCCCCAAAAAAACTATCTAACTAACATTTAGTCTTTCCCAAGATAATTTCACATCAAAGACATGAGCATCCCCTCTGAAGTTTATCAAAGCTGTTTTTCCAGAAAAGATGGAATGATGCTTATAGGACACATATAAAGTCTTATAAATCTTCTTTTTAGATTTTATTTGTTTATTTGAGAGAGAGAGATTACAAGTAGGCAGAGAGGCAGGCAGAGAGAGAGGGGGAAGCAGGCTCCCTGCCGAGCAGAGAGCCCGATTGGGCCTCGATCCCAGGACCCTGAGACCATGACCTGAGCTGAAGGCAGAGGCTTTAGCCCACTGAGCCACCCAGGCACCTGGTATAAGAGTTTTCAACATCACTTTATATTAGTGTAAGACTGGAAGCAAAGTAAATGTCCAACTAACAAGGAGGTAAATGCCCCCATTTATAGAAATGGATAAATTATTGTACATTCATACACTGGAATATTAAGCACCACTGAGAATGTTTTTAAACAGCAGTTAATATTAAACGAAGAAAGCACAATGCAAAAATATATAGTCGTTACAATCCTATTTTTTGAAATATATGTGAAAAAAACAAATGAACAAAATGTATGCAGGATATTTGATTAATAATGGTTCTTTTTATATTTTTCAAGCCCTTGTAATCGTGATTTTTTAAGGATAAATTACTTATGAAATAACAAACAATTCTTCCTTTTTTTTAAGATTATTTATTTATTTATCTATTTATTTGTTTGAGAGAAAGAGAATGAGAGGGGAGAGGTCTGAAGGAGCAGCAGACTCCCCACTGAGCAGGGAGCCTGATTCGGGGCCTGATCTGGGACTCCAGGATCATGACCTGAGCCAAAGGCAGTTGCTTAACTGAGTCACCCAGGTGTCCCAAACAATAATTTTTCTTGTTCTTTGAATCAAAATAGTATTCAATTTCGAGTTTAAGCTATGAGGTAACACAAGTTAACTTAAAATTCAAAATTTACAATTTTTATTTAAAAATTTAAATTTAGGGGTTCCTGGGTGGCTCAGTTGGTTAAGCGACTGCCTT